>WBMZ01009914.1:226667-306437 GCA_013400975.1 Atrichornis clamosus
TATATATATATATATATGAGTGCTCCACAGGTCTGCAAGTCAATTAGTTATTCCAGGAAACATTTCTGATTTTGTTAGCAAAGCTGTTAAGAAACCTCATGTTATAAATCTCTCTGGTGGTGTTCTTGCAAAACTTAAAAACCTTTCAACCTGGCAGCACTCCAGGAAACTCTCCCACACCCACCAGCTTGGATCACTTTCTTTGAGGAACCATAGATAATGGGCACATGAAGGGCTACAGGACTTAATATCATCCCAGAACAAGTACAGTTAAAAATTATGTTTGGATATAATTGCAGTCTTAAGAAAAGCAAAGTATTTTTCTACACAAAGAATTATTAGTTTCTAATATCTACTTTCAGAAAAAAAAAAACAACAAACCCATGTAAATTTATTCTAGAATGCCATTGTACAATTTACCCTGCCAGGGGCTCAGGCTATTTATGTTTTTGACTGCACCGTCTTCACTAAACTTAAAAAAAAAAAAATTTCCATGGTAACCACTGCATCACACAACAAAGACATGTATACACCACTTAGATCTTTAAAGAGGCAGTGTCTGGAATGAAATTATAGTCTGCATTTTTTAACAATAATCTTTTTCTTAGTAAATGCTTGTTTTGTTGTTTTATCAATAAATTTTAATTTTGAATTTAAAAGCAACATATAAAATAGAGCATCAAAGATAATTCTGTCTTAAAAATGTTAACTTTTTGTGAGCCGTTCGTGCAGGTGAGATCACTGAGCTTTAAGAGTAATAGAGAATGGGTGTGAGATGATGCTCTTTAGTCCTGTCTTTCTGTTAATTCTCCTACACATTATTTTTCCATTTTACAAGTTTTGTTGCAGTACAGTGTAAATGTCACAGGAAGGTCACAGTGATCACATCTATATTTATATATGCTTGCCATATATGTGGCTACATTTTCAAACCGATTTTTACAGGTGTTATCTTGTGGGGAAAAAAAGTGGAAGCCATTCCATCTGTGCCTAACTTTTTAATAAGGCTTGTTATATTCGCATGAGAACATTTAGCCCTCTGAGAATGCTGCTCATTTTTCTCCTCTCAGTTCACATGGAACACCCACATCCCAGAGCTGCTCTGTGTGCAGGTGGGCAGTGTCACAGAGAGCTGACATAGGAAAGCTTGGAGGCAGGGCCCTGGTTGGTTTCCCTGGCTGCTGCTTTGGGCTCTGGTTCCTCCCAGGGCTGTTAAACAGCATCAGGAGGCCAGAGCTGAATATTCCTGTCTGCCCTTACAGCAGCACCAAACAGCTGGGGGTCTATTCTGGGTAGCACCGCTGAGTTATACAATTATTTTTGTGCTTCAAAATAGATCTCAGGCAAAACGCAAGTATCCTATCTGACATCTGGGGAGAAGTCTGGCATTTTGAATTCATCCCATGGATTGAAGTGCCACATGCTGTGCCTGTGGCTTTAGGTGTGGCTATGGCCTTCTGGCATATTGTGCAAAGTTTCTGACAGAGGCTCGGTGTTGGTTTAGCCATGGTCATGTTGGAATCACTTTCCTACTGGAATAAGCAGTCTGAGACCCTTCCCTCTCCCTGCACTCTGGAAATTCTTCATTTTTTTTGGTAAGCAGAGCTGCTTGCCAATATTTAACCCTCAGCATTTTACTTTTTAATGATTGAATTATAAAACCTGGAAACACGAGTTAATAATGAAAATGCCAGCACCACATTAGAAATAGCAGGAGTAAGGGGCACTGCAGTGATGTCCTTGCTTTGGTTTTAATCCCTTCTCCAAGCCAGCTCTGCTTCCTGCAGCACTGGAGGTAAGGAATCCCAGCACCTGTGTGGGTGTGTGCCGTGCAGACTCCCTGGCAGGCTGCCTCAGCACACAGCTGAATTTTGAGCTATGCTACACCACTCCAAGAGGGAAGGAAGAGGCAAGAAACAAAGGGATGGGATGCAGCTGTCATGGGATTAAATGCTTCATTTCTGTAATTATATAACTAGGAAATTCCAATAATTTGACTTGTCCTCTTGTTTACATCCATATAACCAGCTAAGTAGGGGAAGACCAGGTTCCTATTTTTTGGAAAAGAGAAAGATCTTTCCCTTTGCTCCTGGTGCCTGCAGCCTTTGGATTACCCCACATTTCTCTTCAGTGCTGTTTGCCTTTTTTGGATAATCTGAGTATATCTCAGTTACCATCTATTGGATAATCATCTCAGACCTAATGGATTTAGGGTAATCTCCCACGATTTGAAATACTTCTGACTAACTAAAATTTTTAGGCTTGCAATAGTGACGTCTGGCTGAAGTTTAGCAGCCTGGGACTGTGGAGGGCAGAGCAGCCACCAGCAATGGTGCCTCTGAGGGAGGGCAGTCTGGAAGTGCTGAAAGTTCACTTTACAGTTCATTCTGCCTTTACAGTTCCCATTTCCCTCATCCTTTCATCTGTGTGTGCCTACCTTCTGTCAGGAGCTTATCTGACTGCATGCTGCAGTGGAAGATTAGGAAATTAGTAAATTAATGTTATTTAAATATCTGTTAGAGCAGAGTGTCACATATCCAAACACAGGGTTGGGGTTTCAATGCACCAGCCCCTGATTCTGAATGTGCAGTGGATTGCTGTGTCCATCAAGGCAGTCCTTTACAATTAGTCATTCTTGACTGAAAGTTATTATTATTATGAGAGCTGCTAATGAATTACTTTTTGAAAGTCATACTAATGTCAGAGTGCTGGGGGCTTTGCAAGTAAAGGCAAAGTTTACCTAATGAAACTGCAAGAGATTAGTGGAGTCAAAGGAAGTAAAATACCCATGGATTAAACTTGATGACAAGAAGTAGTAAAAGTAAAATGAAGGAAGACTACAAATTGAAAGGAGTGTAAGAAAGTTGAGACATAAACAAAGACAAGCTCTGGGCTGAAGAAAGAGGTGGTTAAAAATGTCAAAAGGCAGTGGGAAAGGAACTTTCCACAATACACTGCTCCTTAGAGCCTCAGTTCTGCAATTTCTCCCAGTATTAGAAATATTTTAAATGTATTTAAGTATTATAAATAACAGTTTACATTACTATGGTAACCATAGAGACTGGCCACTTTCTTTCTGTACTCCAAAACAAAAGGGCATAAAATCCCAAACATTTTTCTGTATTTCACATAGCCCTATAACCCCTCTGTGAATTACTTCATGGTGGTTACAATTAAGAGTTTGTCTCATTGGCCCTTGCCACTTGTCTATTCTACTTTTGTTTCTTTTCACCTGAAATATCTCCCTCAGAGGCAGGATCTCATTAATCACTGTCTTTCCCAGTAGAATAGCTCTACTGATTTTCAGAGATTACCTGTAACATGTAAGCAACACATTGACGAATGAGCCCTTGAAATTCTATGTTTAATCTCTGTGCTAAAATACCATTTCTGTTACTACTGCAGTTTCTTCACTTTAGATAATTGCACCTTTCTTGATTGTCAGATATTCAGTGAAATAAGTGGGAAGAGAAGAATGACTGGAACTGAATCACTTGTGAAATGACATTCCCCTTCTCCTCCTCCTCCCCAATTACACCGTCTTTATGACACAACACAGAGAATAGGATGCTCTCCTACCCAAGAGAGGGAAGCAAGTTAATTGCCATAAGGTTGACATTCACAGCCCCAGTATCTGAATGCTGAGCACACCAGCCAGAACAAGTCTCAGTCCCTATATGGGATGGTTTTTCAAGTATTTTCAAAATAAATAAGAAAACATTAATGAATCCTTTAAGCAAGCAGTAGTTTTGTATCCAGCCTGTTTTCTTTTGCTCAGGACCATGTTTCCCCTGGCCAGCCCATGCCCACAGTAGTGGCTGGTGAAGGTGAAAAAGTTTTTTTGTTGTGGATATTATAATTTAAGAACAGTGTTACATCTCCATACTTTTAAAAGATGGACCCCTTTCCAAAAATGATGCATTTACACAGCTACTGAATCTTTCATATGCAATTTCTGTGAAAACAATGTGTCCCTGCTTGCTTGCCTGTCAGCTCCTATTGTGAGCAATTAGAAAAGGGCAGTGCAAGCCAGTAAAAATGCTCTGGGTTCTTTGTAAGAAAAGGGCTTTGAGCTGGGAGCAGTAATGTGTTGTGCTACAGCAGTGCACAAGCAGCACTTTAAAAAAAAATTTTTTTTCTTGTCCTGATTATTTGGTTCAGCGTTAAGTGAGGTAACAGTTTAAAGAACTAACTCATTATGTGGAATTACTCTGTCTGCTGTGATACTTAGAGTCATCTTGCGACACTCTGGAGCTCAATGCATAAAATATGGCATTGGTAAGGAACTCTCCCACTGGATAGAGCCTTTTCTTTCAGAAGTTAACCTACGGATATGAGAAATCCGTCCTTGCACAGAGTGTCTGATCCAGTGCCAGTGCCTAAGGATGTTCTTGGAAAGATTCCCATCTTTAAACACTGGATGGGGGTCTGTGGTGCAGTAGCTAAAGTGCTGAGGGTTATACTTGCAGCAATAAAATATGGCATTACTGTTTTGGAGTAGGAAAAAGGCTACAGGAACATAGGTTGACAGTGAAATACTGATAAGAAAAAACAAGAGCTGTGTGAAGGCAGACAAGGAGAATTTATAAAGGAAAACCTTGGAAATGGTGAAGATTAAAATCATAGGTGTTTTTCCCAGTTTGTTCTCCTCTGTTACAACATACATGCAAGGGAAGAACAAAGTGTTTTTCTCCACTCAGACAGGTAAATATGATGCCAATTTCAAAGGTGTGAAGGATGGGACACAGACATACATCCCACAGTGATGTTGAGGGTGATTATTGTGGAGTATCCAAGGTGCAAATGTTGAGACGCCCTGCACTAGGTCCCCAGGCTGGCATAATTAGATGGCTGCAAGATAAGATATTTTTGCCCAGAACTGCAGAATATGGTGGGAACTGGCAAAACAGCACATAATCTTGAAGACGCACTCAGCAGGGAAGGAGACAATCCCTGCAGGGAGCTGTATTTGGTTTTTTAAGGTTTTTGTCCTCATATTCACCAGCCTGAAGACAACACACTCATCTCAAACTTACACCAGGAGGCCAGTAAACAACACTTGGAGCAGAAGGTCAAGATCATGTCTATTACTTTGTTAATCCATTAGGTAAGAACGCTTTTTGTGTGTGTATTTACACAACATTTCGTGTGATGAGCTTTTGATCCATGTATCCCTGTCTCTCTCTAATTGCAACTGCGTGTTATTAAAGCTGACACCAGGATTTATGAGTTCCTGGTGCCCAGTCATGTGCTTTGAAGAATAAAGCATGCATAAGCAAATTAACCAAACCAGTAACCTCTCTGGACATGCAGGAATTGTGGTACTTTCCATTGTAGCAGAGCTAGAAGCCAGCAAAGGGACTGGTTTCTCTCCCAGAGCTACAGTGAATTTGATGGCATTGCACAGACTTGGACATATATTAAACAGAGCCATGTTTACTTGTGCTGCATAAGAATCACAGGGGGAAGCAAAATCAATGTTTTCCAAATGGAATAGAAAGAAGCTGTGAGGAAAAGAAATGTTATTTTCAAGCTTCTTTGAAAGGTAACACAAACAATGCACAGAGTAAAAAAACCTTTGAAGAAAAAGCACTTGCAATGTCTTCTTCACTCTGTATTTAACTTGTTTTGGAGGGTTAAGGCATGGTAGGTCCTTAGTGTTATTTTAAAAGGGAGGGGTGTCTGTGTGTGAATAAGCAGACTCTGAAATTGCTGTCTTGAATTGGAAGCTGCACAATGCATCTGTGCATCTTGACAGCAACAGAAGACACTCAGATTTTAGAGGAGCACTGAGATGACACTGAGAGTGCATGATGCAGTGGTGTAATGAAAGAGAGATCAATGCTAAAATGAATGTAACACCACTGAGGAGTACACACAGATCAATACTCTTGTAAGCCATAGAGTATAATCCTGCTGTATAGGTCTTGTTAGATAGTACACTCAATTCTAGTAAGACACATTTTTCTGCATTTCTCAAATGTACCTCTGACTTATCCATCCTAAAAATAGTCCTTCTTTTGGAATGTAAAGGCTTGAATCTTTGTCTTCCCACCCATGCATGCTAAGGGAAACAATGCTAATAGTAAACTCCCAGTCCTCAAAAATGTGGCATAGGGAGATAAGATGGACAGTCAGCAGTGATCTGCGTTTCATCAAGTCTTTGAAATACTGTTTTATTCCCGTCCCCTCTTACTGCCTCCACTTTTTCTTTAAGGAGTATATTTTAAGCACAATTTCTGGAAATGCAGTTCTCAAGAGAATGGGGGAGGTCAGTCTTGCAGCCCTCACTTATATTGTGCAAAGATCTTGTCTACAGTTTTTTTCCATCTCCTGATTTTTAAAGCTTAAAACCATCAAAAAGATCATAAAGTTTCTCTCCTTTCTAGATGCCTGGATAGCCTTGGAGTCATTGAACCTTCATGGTTTATGTCTTTGCCAACCCATGGTATCCCTGCCCAGGATGTTTGTTACTGCCTGGGTTGATATTGTACAACAAATTTTCTTAGAAAGGAGCTGAGGGAGAAATGAATGGGAAGACGCTGCACTCTGACTTTCATCTTTGGATCCTGCAAGGTCATGAGAGGCATCAGAACCACATTCTGCCATGAGTCTTACGGAAACTTGGTACCTAATCATGGAGAGGGCAATGGGAATTGCATTCTTTTCAGTTTTATTCTGTATTGTTTTAAAGCCAGATTTCCTTGAAAAGGCAAAAGCCCTTAGAGTGAACAGGTCCTTGATTTCATTTCAGCTGCAGACCTGACTGCCACTCTCTGTAGAAAGGGAAATGTATCTTAGCTTCTATTTTTCATCTTTCTCTTATTTCCCCTAACATAGGCATTTTTTTTTCCTTATAAATTCCAAAGGAAGCTACTAGTTCTACTCCTCTGTTGCTAGAGCTCAGATGTTTTTACCCATTACCTCAATGAGATGACTTTGTTTTGAGTTTCTTGCAACGGAAAGTATGCATATTTATAAAGAGTGGAGAAGCTAAAGCAAATAAAGATAAATTAATAAATACATAATTACAGTGTTGCTTCAGGGAAAGTTTCTAGGCAGAATCTAATAACAATGACTGGAGATACTATTAGTATTGTGTGTTGATTCCAGACCCCTTGGGATAGCGTAATAATTAAGCTTGTGTTTTCCAGTCCCTTTTGGCTTTAATAGCTATTATGATTATTAAGTGTAACCTGCCATAGACTCTGGTTTCTAAATGCCTTTGGGACTCCAAGACCAAGTCTGTGTCCCCTCATTAGGGAACTGGGCTGATGAGAAATAAAAGTCCCTCAAGACACTGTAATCACATTCATTCCAAAACTCTCTTTTCCTTCCAACTATCCACAGCCAGCAACTTTCCACAGTTCTTTCTGAGTTTCAGTTAATCTTTACTCCTTCTGACACTATGGCAGCTCTAAATTGCCATTGCACTTGCCCACACTTATCCTCCTTTTTTCCAGGGTTTGTGACTGACCCCGTCCTCCACAGCCATGGCTGTGTGGCTGCTGAGCTGGAAGGTTCAAACTGAATTGTCACCACTGCAAAGCCTGCTCTTAAGTAGATGCTCTTCAGGATGCAGCTCTGGCTTCAGAAAGTTCAGTGTCAACAGAAAGCCTTCAGCCCTAGTTTCTCCCAGAATATTGCAAACATTTCTTTTGCTTCCATGGGAAAAAGCAAACACTTGTTGCAGGGGTTGTTCCCTGTCACGTTAATTGGAGATGCCAGAAGCAGATGCAGCTCCAAGTGAGGGAATTCACCGTCCCTGATGCAGAAAGCAGCACTGCAGAAGCAATACACAAACAGAGCCAGGCACAGGCTTTTGACTGATCTGTCACTCCTTGCTGAACTTGCCTGAAATTTATTGCCAGTTAGACAGCATTTCCCTCTGTTTACTGGTTTGATTGAAAGGATGATTTATCAAGGCTCGGCATCACATTGAGTGCTGTTCTCTGCTCCAGAGGGCAATGAGTTGTAGACACATCTCATTCTCCTTCCCCACGTGGCTGTGAGGGTGCTGGAGAAGGTGAGAGTCTGCTGGCTTTGGTGTGACACACAGACAGAGCTGCTGGGAGGGGGCTGCTCCTGCTGGCTCCAGGATCAGCCTGCTCCCTCCCCCTTCCCTCAGGACAGGATATACTGTGTTTGTCAGGTTTCAGGTAGCTGCACAAAGACAGAACAGGAGCATCTCTGGGACAGAGGGAATGGAATGGGAAATGACAGTGGGAAGGACAGTGAAAGTGGCAAGAAAATAAAAGGATTAGAAAGACCAGAAAGTGAATTGACAGGCTACTGTTGTCACTGCTGTTGTCCCTACTGTGGCGTGGTAGTATGGCTTGGTGCTGTTTGATAACGTTTTGGCTAACTACAGTCCCATCACAGCAGGGTGGGAACTAACACCTGCTCTCTGAGTGGGTATTTGGTTTGGTTATGGGGTGTTTTCCTTAAGCAGCCCTGGTATTTGTTTCAATCACAACAAAACTCATCATCTCACCTTAATTTACAGAGTCATAACTAGCAGTATTTCTTTTCAGCATAAAGAGTGCGTTGGAACAAATACTACTATTTATCAAGGGTAATGCAGTTTTTATAAAGGTCTTGAGCAGAGAATAAAAATGCAATGATAGTCTCACAATAAATACCCTAAATCCTGTATTGCCTATTTATGGTGTGATCTCTCTACAGTTGTACAATATATGATTGTTTAGAAAAAGCTCTAGAATACAGTTATATGGTTTATTTACCAGGAGATGGCAATGGTGATCTACTGCAGTATTAACTTATATACAAGGCCCACATAAGTCTCCCACAACATCACAAACTTCAATATGAATGAAACCAAAGTATTGCAATACAGCTTTTGCAACTTTTTTCAGTTGCTGTTATTCATTGTATTTTTTTCCTCTCATTTTTTGATTGAAATTGCTGTCACTACATTTTTAAAGATGTCTAAATACAGTTCTACTGGTGTTCTAGAAAACAAAATATTATTTAAAAACAGAAAAGCCAATACCATTGAATAAGATATGCCATGTGTCAGAAAAAATCAAATGACTGATGGAAGTTAAAGCTTAAAAAATGCATTTAGTTTTAGAGTATCGCAATTGAATTTGAGCAGTTAATGAAAAATAAATTATACGTTATGCTATTAAAAAGCATGCTATAATTTTCTATTAAGCTGCCTGAAGTATGGTCTTAAAGTATGCATATGCCAACCTTTTTACAGAACTTGAAATTCACTGAGGTCTGCAATATTGTCTGAGTTGTCACGTTACCTTAACCTATAGTAAGGCATTCATCACTCTTACATGAATTAGTGCAGTGCTGATGTTCACAGGAAGATCACTGCCATAAACACTGAAAGTTTGGCTTCTTACGGGATTGCTTTATGTTCCCTTATACCCTTCTCCACCATTGCCCATTTTTTACTCTTCTCCCCAGAGCTTGCACAAGTTTACCAGTTGGCTTGTGCATGTTTATTAGATGTTTGGCAGTTTCCAAAGTGAAGCAGTCGCTGGTGAGTCTCACTGCTCTCCTCTGCCCTGTCTGTGTGCAGTGATCCAGGGACACTGCTGGCCAGCTAAACCTGCTCTGAGGCAGATCTGGACCTGTTACAGCAGTGACCAGCTTTCACAGGGAGCTACCCCCGGGGTTGGCTTTTCCTCTGGTACTCTGAGATGCACAGTCCATGTCTCAGACAGTCACTATGTGGCTCTCAGCTGGGAGGGTTATCCACCCTCAAGTTAAATAAATGCTTTAACTGAATCTGCCTTTTGCAACATCAAATGCCAGCATTATTGCCTTTCTACTGCTGCTATTCTAGTGTTACTAAAGAAGCCTTATGAGTGAGGGGCTGTGAGAGGAGCATGGAATAGGTAAGGAGTACTTATCCATAACAAGAGATGATAAGAAGAGAAAAAAACATTGTTTTACTCATGTGAATGTCTCAATTTCCTACTGTTTCCACTGTTTCTAAAGCACTTGGTTTTCTAAAGCTCTTCTTCACCGCAGTGTCTGCCTTCCTACCACTACCATATCTCTCCTTACTCTGCTCTGCATTAAGTGGCACTCAATCAAACCTTATCTCTACAAGGAAGGAAAAGCAAATTTAGAGCATACAGAAAGTATTTCACTTAATTCTGCTCTCTCCACACCTTCATATCAGACAACTCCTGTGTTGGGATCTGCCTGCTCAGCACTCACGATATACTTTCTAGGGGAACAGCTGGCTCCACCTAATCAGTAACAAGAGACCCCTATATACACAAAAGCAATCACTCATTTCACATCTGCAATATCTTTCCACTCCACAGACCCCACAGGGTACAACAGGAAGACACAAGCAAGAAAGACCTTAGTCAGTCTTTTTTTCCAATAAGGAGATCGATCTACGGAGCAAAATGAACTGAATGAAAGCAGCAGAAGAAATAGGGAATAGGGTTTAGAATCTGTTGGCTGCTGGTGCCTTGCTGTAGCAGCCAAACACACTTTCTGTTTCCCTCTCACATTTTCTTACCTCTTTACATGCCTCTACACAGCAGCACAAAGTCAGTCAATACCCTCAGTGCTGCCACGTTCCCTGTGCACCAGGGCAGCCACAGGATTCTCCTTATGGAGAGGTTCTCCAGCAGCTCTGACATCTAACAGGGCTGGGAATCACCCTGGTGGTGTTCATGACTCTTCCAAGGAGAATTTTTCAGAAAGGGACGAGCAATGTTCAGACTGACAGCAGCTCACACAAAATACCTTTTCTTCTCTGCTGGGTCTCTTGCTGTGAGTACCACATTCATGTCAGCAGTGTGGAGGGAGGAATGATGAGTTTCCCTTTTCCTATCACTTATTTAGCACCCGCTCCCATCTCCCTTGTCTCTCCAACTCAGATCATGCTTATATTCTAGTAGAGAGTAGAGATATGAATGTTAGCTTGAAATGAATTAGCTCAACCATCTCTTTACTTTGCTTAAAATCTGTCCTGTAAACATGCCAGACTGCAGGCTCTTGAGAGTGGGACTGTTTACTGCCTTGTTTTTACATTGTTTAGTACAACAGGGCCAAAGAAGAGAGGCCCTGGGTGCCACTGTAGCTCCGATAATTTTCACAGTGACCCAGAGGGAGAAGCAAGGCCAGACTCAGAGGTTCCCAATGGGTCAAGAGAAGTTTAAATTTCTGAATTATAAAGTTGTAAAAAAGATTCAAAGGGAAGTAAGGGCATACTCAGCCCACTCTTTGATAGTACAATACATAAAAACCAGATTTTGTAGGAGTATAATAAAAGATTGTATAGGAGTATAATAAAACCCAGACACAAGTCTGAAAAATTCATTAGTTTCTGCCATGACTAAAATAAGCACTGTCTAGGAAAACTACTTTGCAATGGTAATGAAAAGCAAGTGGAAAAGCAAGTGTTAGCACCAGTGCTGCAATGTGAAATAATTTCTGTATACTCAGATCTGTCATTGTGAACAATGTTGTTGATTATAAACCACATCAAATTCCCAGTCCCCCAAGACATGTATTTTATTTTGCAGTTTTTCTAGTAATTACGAAATCAACAGAATACTATCAAGTTTTACCACAATTAAGCTAAATATATACTTAAATGATATAGCATACTTGGTAATTGCAATATCTGTAACTTCCTTCCAAGGAACTGTCAGCATCGTTTCTCAACCATTTTCAGGGGTGGCTTCTAATGGTAATGACAATGCTCAGCTCTCTCATAATTTTATAATTTCAAAGGTACTCGAATGCAATTAGAAACAAGATTTGACCTGCAGAGCTCCATTTCTCGTGAGCTGGTAAGACAAGTCTCCTAAATTTGAATGGATTTTATGGCCTGTTCAGTGTGTGTGTGTTTGAGGAAAGAGGTGATGGCACAGACCTGTGGCGGTGTGAGCAGTTCTCTGAGAACAGCTCTCTATCCAGTCACTCTTGAGATAGTGCTCACTTGCAAAGCCATTACCATGTCCTCGTGCTGAAGACCTTTGGGCTCAAGGAAATAAAAATGCTTGTCTTAGGTCCTCAGTGAGAGAACAGCCGGGTGCTACAGTGCTCCAAGCAATTGCCACTTGCTCAGGGCAGAGGGGCTGTATTTATACATATTTGTACAGAAAGATAAAACTCGGTGAACTTGATGATCTTGGAGGTCTTTTCCAAACTTAATGATTCTATAATGATTCTTATTACCTGATTTTGAATATCCTGTTTCCATCTGACCTAGCTTACTATATATGATACCATTTGTCTGAGAGCTAGTTTTCTAATTGAGTACTACTTTTTTAATAATTTGATTCAATAATTGACTTTTTTTCCAGGTCACTGACAAAGCAAAGACTGATCACATTTATTTTAAATACTTTTCCCCAACTACAGTTAGAAATTGTGATTAGTATTGCATAAAGGAACTATTGTGACCATATATTAAATGGTATTTCTTTACTGAAATAGATTAGACAAGTAAATGAGTTTATATAAAAGAGAGTTCTTAAGTTTCTAGTTTTACAAATGTAGTGAGCCAGATTTTATTTAATGTTAAGTGATATGCAAGTTGATATATTTTGGAATGCATGATAACACGTTCAGATTCCTTCTAGAATATGAAATTGTCACCAGGATTTTAAAAGCAGCTCTCACAGACCCAAAACCATTGGAAAATAAAACTTGGTGAAAGTGCACTAAAGAAAAATAAGTGTTTCCTCTAAGTCTTTTAAACAAAAGAAAAGCAAAAGCATTTAACTTTTCCACCTCTTTTTTTAATGCAGTCTGAAAGCACAACATCCTCCTATCTATCTCCCAGTTTGTGGATGTAGAGAGCATATTTCCCTTTTGTCTTTTTCCTGCTAAAATCAGCCAGTGCAGTTGTTAGGTTATGAGTGTAATCACCTGGGTATATGGCAGGGTGAATATAACACTTAGAAACCTTTTATTTCCTCTTTCCTTTAGAAAACAGTGAGATCTCTGTTCTTAACGGTTGTCTTCATGAAACTGTCTGCTGGATGACTATGTTAAAGAAACAAGGAGAATGAACAGGGAGAAAAGGCAATTACAAGAAAAAGTGAACTTCTAGCCATATGCAGAAGTATGTCTATCATAGTGAATGTGTATTTTTTATTAGCTACATGAGATAAAGATTTCTCAGCTCAACTGCATGAAAGGGATTGTTTCATTCTGTTGAAATATATTTATTTCTATTGGACTTTCTGATTAGCCTGTTATGTTCCCTGGGTTATTAGTTCTGAATACTTTTCCATATTGAGCACTCATCATTCATAGCCTGTGCATGTCCCAGCAGCTTGATTGAGGGTAGACAGCTCATTTTTTGCCAATTACTGGCATGCACAGTCAAAGCTGAAACTCAGGTATTGTGTGTCTCCACAACTGCAAGACTTTAGGGCAAAGACAGCCGAGGTTTTAAACCAGCTCAAGCAACAGTGAGTTCAGCATAGGTTAACCTCCCTGATTTTTCAGTTTTCTGAATGAATTTTGCAGCTTGAACTGGGTGCTCTGTGCTTCTGAAGACAGACTGCTGCCATTGCCAGTGGGACTGCTTTACATAATGTTTGGCTACACCCCTGGTGCACCACAGGCACACACTGCTGTCCAGGGACAGTCTAAGAAATTGCACAAATACCCATCACCGCGATTATGAAGAGTTTGTGATCAGTTTTGGTGACTGCCTTCCGTGGACCTCTCTAAAATTATTTTTGTGCTATACTTCCAAAAAAACCCCACTCAGATCCCGTTCTTTTTTTCTATCTACTTATCTCACTTTCCATTGTCATTAAATGAGAACAGAAGCCCAGACGCTATTTCACACAGAGTAATAGACTTGATAGATAATATTCAAGAAAAATCTTAATGTGCTGCATCTATAGTAGAAATTATTTAGGTAGTCAGAGACTAGGACTTTGAAATCTTTCTCCATTGAATATATTTATATATTAACTAAATCTGTTAGTGCAACAAAATGTGTATAGGCTGCTATAAGCCCTAATTTCTTTGCCAGAAGACTATGCTTTGCTTCTGTGGAGAACCCAACCAGTGTGAGCTGGGGCTGCCTGAGGCAAACCAAGCTTGTGCTGTGCTGTCCCTCCCGGGAATGTTTCTCTCATGAACCAAATTGCCTTTTTTATCCAGTAACTTTACAAGAGAGATTACTCTGAGTAAGTAGCAACCTAACAAAGTGAATCTCTTCCTTCACCATCCTGCACAATAAATAGGTTCTAATATATCTGCAAAGTTAAGTGATGTCATCAGGGTAAACAGAAAATGTTTTACGTTTTACAGACACAGAGACAAGTAGCTGACCATTTCTAGTGAATTTATTTTCATCTCCCTTGGGAAGAGTGAGTCTCTCAGAGAGACTTTCTGCCTGTTTCCTGCTGTATTAAGATATTGACTTGAGCTTCAAGAGCCTCCACACCATTTTCTGCTCTGCAGAGAGGAGCTTTCAATGCAAAGAGCCACCTTTTAACCAGAGCAGAGACTGGGCTTGTCACAGCCAAAAAAAGGGTCTTGATTGCCCCACATGGATAGTTCCTGCCTCCTTCACAAGAGTTTTTTTAGAAACAGCAAAATAAAAGGTGTTGAGAAAAGGGAATCTCAGTGGGATCAGTCCAGTTACTTCAGTTTTCTGACAGCTAAACCAGGTGTAGCTGTCAGTGTGTGGGGTAAGTCAGTGAAAAAGCCACCCCTAGGTTCTCTTAGGTCAGCTGGGAGGAGTTGAGTGTAGGGTTGAAAAAACAAAAAGAACAAGATGGGTCCAACACATTTGCATTTAGTGTGACCATGTAACTGTAAAATAAAGGGAATTCCAAAAAGAACCCTTTTTTGTCACATAAACACTGAGCCACTGCAGACAAATCTGGCAAGCCTGAGGGTCTGGCTCCCTGGGCTGAGCATCACAACACCATGGATAATGTCAAGAGGCAGCAGTGGGGCTGTCAGATACTGCTACTGTCACTACCCTATTACTGCAAATATCCATGAATTGCACTAGTTTACAGAAACTGTCAATGAATATCTTAATCCATAATCACAGAAAACACGACTATTTTACCACATAGTCATTGAAGCTAATCTCTGACAAGGTCATTACTTTCACTACTTCCCTTGTAATCCCCCACATGCACATACAGAATAAGGCTCTGAAGCATAATCCTTCCAATGCTGAAAATTAGACTTTTATGCAAACAGATAAAAGTTCTTTGTTTGATTTATCTGTAAACCAAAATAGTCTGGTAGTATGCCTTGAAGTTAAAATTAAAAAACATACCCTGTCAAATCCTGTGTATTTCTTTTCATGTATTTTGTCATTTCCCCTCTATTAACTCTGTCCTAAGGTTGAAAAGAGGAGTGCACTCCAGCTTCCATTTACATACTGTACTTTAGCTTTGACTTTTTTGGTTGCAACCTGTTAAATTTATTGACTATAAGCCCCTTGAGCTACTGAAGAGTATGAGGCTTACATGAGATATCTTTTGAAAGATGCTACTGGTAGCCTGTTTTAATGTGTTTCCTCTCTCCAGATACAATTTGTCTTACATATTCATTGGTTTTTAGTGCCAACACCAGTTTCTTCATTGTAGCTATTGTTTGGAAGTCTCGCACAGATATTAAGGTTTAGTAATTTTTCAGTGCTGCTCAAGGGATCTGAGTGTCAAATGAAATAATGAGTGGGAATTTGGGCACTGAAAACCCCTAAGCAGCTGGCTTTGGAGATCTCAATAAAAGAAAAAAAAAGGAAAATAATTCAAGATGGCATGAAAGACACTTTGGGACATCTAGAATGTTTATATGTACAAATAGAGCTGGCCAAAAAGTAGTACTTTCTATTCATTGACAATTATATTTCATTTTAATTTCAAGATTTCATATAGCCTGAAAGTTAGGGAAAATTTAATTCGCAAAATGCTAGCACATGGAGCTGGGAAAATGGAATATGTTCCCCTGCATACTGCAGCTGCTTTTTCTAGTGATGGAGCTGACTGGAATACTGATTTCATTAGGCAAGGGCTGTGTATGGAAAGGATCTCTTTACAGATTACAGTCAGGGTTCTCAGGTGCTCAGTTTCACAGGAGAGAGTCAGAAATCCTCAAGAGAGATAGTTACTTAGGGATCTCAAGGCTCCCAGACCTCTCCCGTGAGGCTGGTCCAGAGTGTGGGAATGTGATGCTGTGTTTTCTGTGGGTCTGGCTCTAGCGGGAACCTCAGTCCTTCCCCATGCCCTGCTGCAGAGGTGAGCTTTGGAATATCATTTGTCCTGCAGTGCAGGAGTTGGCACGTTGGCTGTTCGCGCTAACTTGGAATCTAACCAGGTAGGACACCCACAGCAGCATGGATTCAACAGGACAAAGTACAGACAGCTGTGGACTGGGACTTTCAGATTTATGCTGCCATAGCTGTCCTGCCTAGGCAGCTTAAAATTAGCTGGAATATACCTGAATCAGTCACCAAGATGCCAAAATCTGTTGCGCATCTGTGGTAGAACTTGGACTTCCCTTCAGATTGTCTGCATCCTGTTCTGGGTGCAATCACTTGATGCTGGATCCTGAGATGGGTCTCTGCTATGGTGTATTTTTATTTCTAGAAAATCCATACCAAAAGTCAAACACCTTCCTCCCTGTGAAAGCCGTGAGAGCAGCCCTGAAACTCCAGGCATTGCTCCATGTCTCCAGTGAGGTACAGGTGAGATCTCTGTGCACTGCAGCCCACGCTCCATGCTCTTACCAGCTAACGCCATGCTTCCAGTTATTCCACCCACATGTTTTTACCTTCAATCTCTGTTTGTTCTGAGGATCATCTACGGCCCCAACAAGTACAGGAAAAGAAAAATAATTCAGTCAACGTTTCACGTGGAAAACACTGATTATGTGTTGGCTTTCTGCGGAAAAAAGGGTGAGGAGTCATAGTGTCCTCAGCCTCACTGTTGGTTTAGGCCCTCTGTGGCCATGTCAGCACGGGGGTGATTTCTCCTTACAAGGAATCCAAGAGAGCCTAAAATATTTCCATGCCATTTTTTCATAGCACCTGAAAGCTTTCACAGGCAGAGACATTGCAACTGCTAATGAAATAAATGTGGTTTAAGTTACATTTCCTCTACAGCTAGAATATGTGTTGTGGAAGAGGGATATATTTTGGATTATAGTGTATATGTCAAGTAAATGCAATTGTCTATTTCTGAATCTTTATAGTCCCCATCATCATAATTAAGTGAAGCTGTATTTAGCTTGCATATAACTTCAATTTGCCGCAAAGTAAATCACCAAATAAATCAATAATTTACAACCTAACAAACAGTGCAGACTTTTCCAAAAGAAAAAACAAAACAAACAAGCCATTATGCCTGGGCTTTTCTAAATGCAGCCCTGCTCCTTCCCTAGCTTCTCTGAGAGAGATGTGACTGTTTTCAACACCAGACACTTTCATTCAAGCAAGCAGGAGTCATGTAAAACCGAACAAATAATGACATGAAACAAAGGTTTGATTAGGAGCCTGTGAATAATGATCCTTTTCACATATTCAATGTCTAGGATGTTTAACATATTTTACATTTAGAATATATCAAACAAGTGCCCCTGATTAGAGTTTGGTGTCAAGACAAACACATTTTATTAGAGAGGGAGCGTGT
This sequence comes from Atrichornis clamosus, assembly GCA_013400975.1. Classification (NCBI taxonomy): domain Eukaryota; kingdom Metazoa; phylum Chordata; class Aves; order Passeriformes; family Menuridae; genus Atrichornis; species Atrichornis clamosus. Next base: position 244,298 of record WBMZ01009914.1, read on the forward strand.
CAGGGCTTGGTGCCAATTGTCTGCAACGAGTTACGTTGCAAACACATCCAACACCCACATTTGGAGAAGTGCAAGAGGGAACATGTTTCTTATTTTCCTCTTTCCTGCTCTATTTTCCTACAAATTCATAAGAGGCAAGTGCAAATTCTCTCTCAGTTACTACAGAAAAAAAAAAAAAAACCAAACAAGGTGAAAGAAATTTTCCATGGCATGAATAAGTCACGGGTTTACATTGTTGAAAATTGCTATTGGGCTTGGATGCTTTTGTACAAGCCATTGCTATGGAGACTGTATTAATTGGCTGCATTTCTCATGTGGTGGTAGGTAATACTCAGTGAACTCAAAAGGTGGAAAAAAATTAATTTTGGTATCTGTTAAATTAGTTGGTATTTTTTGTTGCCAGGACTGTAACAGGGACTAAAAGCATAGCAAAAGTCTGAAACTTGGGGATATTTAGAATGAAGACAACGTCCACAGGTGAATTATTTCGAATTAGTTTGGGACCAGGAGCTGTTAATCCCAATTTCAGACAGGAATAAAACTCCCTCATGTTTCACAGCATGACCCACATATTTTCCTGATGAATATTGGAAAGGTATTGTAAGTGTAGCCATTTAATTCCACATTTTTCTTGCAGATTTGGCATCTTGGTCTAGAAGTTCTAGTTCTGGCTAGCAATGAAGAATGTGTGTTGGAAGAGATGAACCACAGCCCTGGCATGTACCTTCCTTGTAGGAAGGATGTTACACGGCTTCTGCACATTTCTGGTTGGCATCCTTTGTGTAATTCTCAACGTATTTGCTGCAAAAAACTACTTAGCCTACATCTGTGATATTATTACATTTAGTCACATGTGGTATTACAGTAATTATTGTGCTTTTAGCATAGAAATATTTTACAGAGTATCAATGCAAAAATGTATTGATATGAATGTGTCTATAAACAGTGAGGGGATATCCTTTAGAACACGTTTTGTTTTCTGCACTATATGTTAGTATGCAGCAAAATTATAACTGCATTCAACCTCCTGAAGTCAGAAGTAGGAACATAATTATATATCAGAAGCTGAAAATTCTGCTCTAAGATTAAAATTGCATTGTACTTCTATAGATAGAGATGTTTGTATTTCATTAACTAAAACGACTTTCTTGATTCTCAACACTTCAGGAAAGAAATTATTTTTGCATTTGGTTTGGGATGAATGAATATAATCCCAGACCTTTTATTTGTATCAGTGTGCACTGTGCCATTTTCTCAAATGAGGGCTGGGTGTATTTGCAGAGCAGACACAGAAGTGTGTCTGATTACCTCACCATTTCTTTGTACCCAGCATAGATGAAGGCGAATTAGAACTCATCAGCAGGAGGGGGTTTTGTTTTCTTCCCAACCAAACCATCAAAGAATCCCAGAGCCCAATTTAAACTATTCAGACTAAAAACAGACTGAATTTTGTCTTCCTGATTCCAGTAAATACTTGTGCATTACTCAGAGTGAGATTGTTTCAGGAGAGATGCTGGGAGCTGTAAACACCCATGTTGAAGATAATGCTCAGTAACCAGTCTCAGGCCTTTCATGCAGCAGAAAGCTTTGCTGAGCAGGCCTGTGAGAAAATAGCTGTGCTGACAAAAGCCAGGTACAGATGCAGTTATACAGGCGAAGAAGTCTATTTGCCAATACATCTTACTTCTGTTTAGAGACCTACGGTACATTCCCAGTGTGAGCCAGTGCCGCTCCACCGGCAGACAAAACACTTTAAATATGAACAAGGTGAACGATGGCTAATTAACTAGAATGGATGTCTCAGAGCACTAAAGTTTGGTGTTCCTTATCCCTCCTGGGGTGGAGGTTACTGATACTGAAATGTGCAGTTCCTGACTCTGCAATTTTAATTCCCGTTGTGCGTGTGATGCTAAGCCACGTCGTTGGTGCCTGTTAGGTTATACCCCGTGAGGCTGAGCGGAGCAAAGAGAGCTTGAAGAAAGTGAAAGGAAACAGATGGAGTCACCTTAGGGCTGGCAGCAGGCACTGTGGGGCAAACTGCTCTGAATGCTCAATAAAATGAGATTTAGGTACATGCAGGATTTGGTGTCCTGCCTAGTGTGCACCAGCCCCTCGAGCAGCACTGCCTGCGTGGGAGGTGGGCAGGAGACACAGCAGAAGGTTGTTACTGGTTTCTGCTGATGGTAATCATCAGCTTGATGCTTTCCAGCTTTTTATGTCAGAAATCTGTTCCCTGGAAAAATTGTGGATATGTCTAATTAAAAAGTGATAGCTTAACATTTCCCAAGACCTTGTTTTCTGTTGCACAGGTATTGCCCATGGTAACAGTTGCTGTTGTCTGTCACAGTTCACTGAAATCCTCATTTCCAGTGGAAACACACTGGTCCAGACAAAATTTTTGCCAGAAAGCATTTTCTTTCCTTTGGCACATGATGTAAGGGGAGAGAGAGAAAGAGACAGGATGGGAAAATAAATGAGAACTCAGTGGCTAAGGTTACTCTTCTAGAAAGCCAAGACATGGTTCATGCCTTTGTTGTGACTTGAACAGAGCAGGGATCACAGGATCATTGAATCATGGAATGGTTTGTGTTGGAAGGGACCTTCCAAAGTCATCCAGCCCCCTGCACTGAGCAGGAACACCTTCCACCGGGTCAGCTTGCTCAGAGCCCCATCCACCCTGCTCCTGCATGTTTCCAGCATGGGGCAGCCACCACCTCTCTGGGCAACCTGCTACACTATTTCACCACCCTCATTTTGAGATGAGGAGGTGAGACTCCAGCTCCTGCCTTCTGGTCACCTTCCTATCCAGTGGAACTTGGCTATTTTAGGATAGGTAATACCTCATGCTTCTTTTTAGGTTGGTTGGCTAATTTTTGCATTAGATTTTTTATTTTTTTCTTTTTTTTTGCACTATTATCAGCTTCCTGATACAGACAAGGAGTATTCTGTATCTTTAATAACTGTTGCAAGCAGGAAATTCTGCTGCCTCCCTGTAGCAACCTCACTCACCAGAAATCTGCCTATTGTCTGTGTCACTTCTGTAGTGTAATGGGTATTTCTGTGTGACACATCCAACATTTGTCACTACTTTCTTGCAGCTGTGTGAAGCTCCCGTTTGACATATGCTTCTGTGGAATTAGCTAAATTGTGCAGCGAACAGATTCTCTCTTTCCGCTCAGTGTAGCGGGGAAGGTAAAGGTTATCCCCAGCACAGGACACGGGGAGGAGTGGTCACTCCTCCGAGCTGCTTCTGGAGCTGCACTGATGGTGTTTGGTGAAGCAAATCTGCTGCAAATTACAGCATGTGGTTATAGATCAATTTATGCTCCTGCCTGCTGCCAACAACGCGCTGTGCACGGATGGAGCTAACTCGGTAAACACGCACTCTAGTAACTGAAAATAACCAAGTGTTGTTGAAAGGAATAATTAATTAATGTTTGTAAAGCACTTAGAAACTGAAAAGCACCTTATTAGTGCTAAGTGTTCAGGGGCCTGGCTTTCTCATCAGAAGTTGAAGTCCTCGTCTTTGTCAGTCTTTAACCGAACAAAACATTAAGGGTATAAAGCCTTTGTGTCTCATGTCCTCAGTCAGGTGTTTTTGTGCCTGGCAGTCATTAAGATGCAGTAAGTAAACAAGAAGGAACTATAAATGGCCTGAATCAGCTCATTTCCACTGATGCCAGCAGAAACAAGTTGATTTACATTAGCTGAAGATCAGCAACAGAGAATCCAAAGCAGAGCTTCTCTCCTTGCTGTTGGGCTCAGCCAGAGCCAGTGACTGGTTTATTCACTGCAGCTCCTGCCTTTGTGAGCCCAGCTGCCAGGAATGAGCACAAAACTGTATTAGGGCACAGGGTTCCCTGTGCAGTGAGGTGGACAAATTGGATGGCTCAGATTTGCTCCCCGGGGCAGGCAGGACATAAATGAACAGCCTCTTGGTGCTAGAGAGAAAGAATCCTATTAATCAGGTGTGCTACGCAGGGCTGAAAGGCGACACCGATGACTGACCCCGGTTCCAGAGCTCAGGAACAGGGAGAATAAGAATCTCTGCCTTTACTTCAAAAGAGCTTTGGCTCCCTCAAAACAACCCCAGTCTTCCTGGTGCAGGAGTCACCGACTGAAGGGTGGATTTGCTCCGCAGGGTAAGAGGGCTGTGAGCCACCCAGGACAGAACTGTCTGGGGAGCTGTGGATGATCCTGGGGCTGTAATACAGCCCCTGCCAGCCCTCAGCTCATGACACTGCCCTGCGTGGCATCACACCTTCTCTGCAGCCATCCCAGGGCTGACCTGCTCCTCCAGGAACGTACAGTCCACAGTCAACGTTCCTATCTGCCTAAGAGGGTGTTTATTTCACCCTCTGTAAATAGTACCTGAACCAGCAGCTGTGGGAGCAGGAGAAGGAGAGGGGAGACAATCTTGTGGAACACAGGGCACTGCAGAAGAATTTAAGACTAATTGGCCTGAGAGCACAGGAAAAAGCACTGGCCTGTCCATCACATCACACATTTTTAAGATTATTCTACGCCTTTACCAGACAAGTTTCCTTTCTTGAGCAAGAATTTTTTTCGGGCTAAATTTGATTATACTGGGCATCTGTTCCATATTTATGAATACCCAGGACCTCAGTAGCTCACACTGAGCTTCCAGATGAATAAAAAAACCTGATGATGTGCCTGTTTATGGTGCATGAGCAGTATGCCCACATATGCATCACACGTAGTCACTGGCAGGAGTGCTGGGAGAGAGAATCCAGTCTTTGATCACTTGGGTGTTTCTCCTCACAGGAGATCAGTAGCCTTTTTTTTTTTCTTCTGGATTAATTGGCAGAGTAAGAAAGGTTACCTGCCAAGAAAATCCAATTATTCAGCCCTTGCTGGTCTTGAATAAAGCTCCATGGCAGATAAAGGGTCACAGTTAGAGAGAATCAAAATAAGCCACCAGGACACCAGATATTCTGTTTTTTCAATCTCTGCACCAGCCTAGGGCAGAGTGTATTTGGCTCACTTCAGTTGCAGTGCTGGAGCAGTGTGCCAGACTGCCCCTTCATGATGTTTTTGGAAGAGCTAAACATTGGTAGGATTGGTTAATAGTTATCTTTGTGATTAGCCATCTGTTATAGATCCATTTATTGAATCTGAGAGGGGACAGAACCCTTGCATATCCTGCTTGCTCCTAACTTTGCTTGAGTTCACCATAGGGAGCTTTGTGCCAACCCATAAAGAACCAAAACAAACGCTTCTTTGAAAGAGAGAAAGTTGCGGTTGCTCTGTGAATAGTAAGTCATAATAATTTGTCTTTCTTCATCAACAGCACAGAATAATTTTTAGTAATTATCAATAATAATTAGGAGCAGTGAGTAAGTTTAGAGTAAGAAATTGAGATGTCTCTCAGAGGCACAGGCAAGACTGTGGAGCTGCTCACTTGGTCCCAGTAACCTCCTGTCCCACATATCCATAGCTATGGCAGGGAAAACTCAGTGTCAAATCCTTACATACCCTGTCTCTTTCGTCAGCAAAATTAACAAAGTTAAGAAATCTAAGAGAGCCAAAGGCTTTGTTTCTGAGGGTTTCTGAATGCAGAGGCCAGAGCTGAAGTGATTTGCGTGAAATACTCAAAGAATCCAGCACAGGTAAATGACCCAACAGAAAGTTCCACAGATGTCAAGGCAGAAGGTGAATATGTGATAATTAATTCTTTCTCCTGGAATATGTGCCTCTAATTGACTTGGCAGCAGCACCACTACTGTGATTCCTTGGCTCATGGATTTTAGGCCAGAGGCAACAACGATGATCATCTGGTCCTATGCACAGCAAAGCCCACAGAACCTCGCCCTGTGGTTGCTGCACCAGCCCTCTAAATTCTGCTTGAATTACGGTGTTTTTATGGAAAACCATCCAGTGCTTATTAAAAGACTATGCAATAGAAAATCCACTAGGTACTGGGGTAAGTAGCTCTAAAGGTAATTTTTTTTTTTTAATTAGCAGCTTATTTTTGGTATTGTATTCACATTGATATCTCCATAAGATTATTTTTCTTGTCTAAATGAAATCCAGAAAAATTAAGAAAACTCTCAGACAACTCTCTGGTTGGGTTTTTTTCTGGAGTTAAAGGTATATGTAGAGTTTATGGTAATCCTCCTACTGTATTAGTAATATCTTTAATGGGTTATTGAAGCTTTTTCCTTCTTTCTATCCTCTCTCTCACTTTTCACTCCTTTCATTACCCACCAAAACTTCACCAAAAAAAAAACCACCAAAACCAAACCAAGGACAGAAAATAAAAAAGGGAGAGGGGTAGCAGGCAAAATTTGTAATTATATTGAAGAGTTTTAAAATATGCATGATGTCCTGGACTCATCTAATGACAGGCAGATACTGACACTCCTACAGTCCTAGAAAAATGTATGGCCTTTTTTTTTTTTTGATTTATGTTCCCACCTGTTATCTCCAACATATCTCTCTCCTCTTCTTGTTCCCTAATATTCCCCTGGAGTCTAATTTCTCTGGTTTGCAGCACATGTGAGGATTGCTTAGGTAGCTCACATCGGTGACAACCCAGTGACACAAACTAGACAGGGTGTAACACTGCTTTCTTGCAAGAGTAGAATTTGCCCCTTTTCCCAGACAAATAAAAACAAGTCTGCATTGCTACAGGAGCTGTGCGCCCTCCCACACCAACATCAAATATTCTGAGACAAACACGTGCCAGTCTTTGCTGCTCTAGGTATCCTTTTATCCCACAGAATAATTTCATTGATTTAAACAGGAACAGAAGTACCTCAAAAACGGGACAAATCTGGCACACCCTCTGACATTGAGCAAACCCTTCTCCTGTGAAGGCAGTGCTAGAACATCCACTGACTTGAATAAATACCTTGCTGAAGTACGTGATGCTGTCTATGAAATTGCTATGAGTTACTTGTGATATATTTATAGTACTAATAAGAAAAATTCATCAAAACGGGAGACTTTTAAAATTAATCAAAGGTGGTCTCAGTGCATGGAATGGAACAGTTTAGCTATGAAGTACAGTTATGATACAGGTATCCAGGTGTCAAGTATTCACAAATGTTATTTCCTTGTTATCTCATGATCATATCATGTTTCTGTCTCATCTGTAAATAGAATATTAACCACCATGGACTTTCAGAATTTGGGAGAAAACGTGGTGAGCTCCCAAAGGTGCTGGTGGACTTGTTCGTGTTAATAAGTAAGTCTGATGTGATTAAACAGTTACTTCATCAGTGTCTTGGCCCTTCTTTTCTCCATCTGGTAGGTAGGCAGGCAGATTAAATATATACCACGTGTTTGGTTTTCCTCTACAAAATGAGCTGTGTGCCTATTTCTAGCCACTATGAGGTGGTACCAACCTTACAAAATATGTTGATTTATATTAGAAAATAAGGAATTACCAGGAACACAATGACATGCCACCCAATGCAGAGTATTTTATTAAAGGAAATGGCAGTAAACCATATTTCTTGTTAAAAAAAAACCCAGCTCAATTACAGACTTTAAAGAAAATTAAATTTATCGTCCAACCTCAGTGTTTTGAAGCTACCAGTTGATTCCTGGAAGTGACTTTGAAATGAGTTCTGGGAAATCATTTTAGTATTGACTTGGGCCGTAATGGTTGGCTGTTGCTTTTTTGTATAAGATTGATTAAATTACCCTGAACAAGCTCCAAGTCCATGTCCTTCTCTGAGGCCAATATGACCATAATACATTCTCTAAAAAATATTTCATAAAGTAAATAATCTCTAAACCTGGAAGCACATCTTTGCACTCTTTCAAGAAACAAATGAACTTGGTTCCTTGTCTCAACATACATCACTTCTTTTTTTTGCACTTCCCACTTCCTCTGGTTCTCAAAGGCTGAGGTTATTTGCTAGATTTTCTCTATACACTACAATAGAAGATAATTTTTACTGTGTTTTAAAGAACTAGCTAAGAAATAAGTGTATTGGCAGTAATAAGAACTGGCAGTTTTTCTACTGATTTAGCCTTCTACTGATTGCAGCCTTTATCTCCCCTCTGAAATGTAGTTATTCCTTCATACTTCAGTAAACTCAAGTGAAATCAGGGCCACATTATTGCGGGTTCTATACAAGCACATGGGATTGAATGATCTTAATCTAAAAAAAGCTTTGAAAATTAATGCTAAATATGCAAAGATTCCACAAGCAGAGAGGTGAAAGGACTTATCCACAGCTGCTGGTCTGGAAACAGGAGCAGAGTCTAGGTCTTTGAAGACCCAAGCCCTATCTAGAGAGTTCTGCTCCCAAAACACTGGCTGGTCTGAGTCTTTATCAAAAGTAAGATATGTACTTCAACAGACAAAATGAAATGACAATAAGATATAACTCCACGAAATCCCCTAGAGGTGACTGGTGCATGTTTTCCACAAAGCCAGAATTAGTACAGACAGCAGGAAATAGCAAAAGAATAGGAGCAAGAGGAAGAAAACTGTAGTAGTTTTGGGAGGAATTTAGCACGAGCAGCTGCACAGAAAGATTCTTGAATGATGACATGGGCTTTGTAGACATGATTCAAGGAAAAAACAATGGTTTGTGGGGTACAACTTTCGAAAGAACTGCCTGCTGCACTTCCTAAAGGCCCTGAGTTCCCATCTGACATGGAGTAGTCTCTCCTAAGAAAATCTGGTTCAAAAAGAGTAAAAATTTCTAGGGAGCACAGCCCCAGGACAGTGCTAGGAAGGATTTCTCTTTCCCTGGCATTAGTTTCCATGCCAAGATGTCCTGCACTGGGTCTTTGAGGCCATAACGTCTGGGCAAGTCTTGACTGAGAGCCAGACGAGGTTGGCTTGAAAAAGTTGTGATTTTGTGTTCTTCCTGTTCTTAAGTGTCTTTAACTCCTGCTGACAAGAGTAATCTGACTCCTCAGAGGTCTTAAGTAAACAGGAATCCTGCAGGGAGCAGGTTAAGCTGGCGTTGGAAGAACGAGTAACTGCAACTGCAAATTACTTCCATAAACTCTCTGTCTTTCCAGTACTCTCCTGGTTCAAGGCAAAAATATTTGGGTTCCAACACATCGGGGGAATTGTCAAAGGTCTCAAACATTCCCTACTCTACAGGCAATCTTCTTTAGCTCTTTAGGTTAGAAAGAAAACTGGTTTGCTCATTAAATTGATCAAAGCACAAGGGAAGATTTAGTTTAGTAAATATGGTAAGAAGTGGCAGCCTGTGTCAGATTTTCTTCTTGATATTTATTTTTTTATTTATTTGAGTTTCTGCCTTGGGTAGAGAGAAAAATCTTATAATTTGCTGCCTTGAATTTGACCTGTAATAGACTTTTTTCCTTATTTTTTTCCCCCTTTGCTTCATGTTTCTTTGCGCTCCAGAAAAGACAAGAAATTTTCCTCTGCTAATTGTAGAGGCTCATTTTGTATTAATTTGAATACCTTACTAATAAATTGAATTTATCACTGCCCCACAAACAGAGTAGATATGAATGCTCCCTCTTGCATTTGCTTTCTTGATGAAATGTTAAATGTAGCTTGCTATAAATGGAATCTCAGCTAAAGCAATAATTAGCGTTTCAGTCTATTTAGAATAACATTTTAATTATCTGCACTAAATTTAAGAATTGTAGAATATCCCTCCAGGCATTACAGTGTTATTATAGATGCTTTGCTTAAATACCTAAATTCACATTATTCGCTAATATTCCCTTTTCAGTGGGGTGACATTCAAGAACTGGGTGATATTTACATATTTTTTAAACTACAAAAATGCAGGAGATACAAAATAAAGGAAAGAGAGTCACTCAATTGAACTCTGAACTTATCAGCCACTATCTCACTTCACGTCTTTTGAATGGTCTCACAGCAAAGCACAGACCTAAAAAAGGAGACCACTTTCTGTGCAATGCTGATGTTCCAAATGGTTGGGGTGGAAGCAGGTGAACACATGAGGAGAATCCTGGACATAAGACACTGAAGCTCCAGTTGACCAAGGAAAGAAAATAAACACCATGAAAACAAGGGGCCAAATACCACCGTATCACAGGTTTAAATGAAGCCTGCACTTGATGCTGGACAGAGCTGACAACAGAATTTGCTTTAGTCCCTATGATTTTCCCCATCTTTTCACAGGGCAGAGGTGGGAATGGCAAGCAGCATGCACCAGGGTCAATGAGGTGACTTTGAAAACAATTCAAAGTGAGTGTACTTGCATTAAAGCAAAGCCAGCTCTGTTTGCTTCAGGTGAGGCATGGGCAGCCTCAGTGCCAGTGCTGAGGGGGGTTTTTGTTCACAAAACAGCCTCGTTCTCTCTGCCTGTGTGCCCTGAGAGGCTGTCACTGCACAAGCACTGTGAGCTCTGTGGCTGGGGGGTTTGATAACTGAGCAGCTCTGACACCCCAGTTGCACTTTTGCTTTATTGAGTTCAACAGCAGATCTCCTTTTCAGTACCTGGTGTGAAAGGAGTTGTTTACCATTCTTCTTGGCCTCACTTTCTCTCTGCAGATGCTGAATTAAACCCATTGACAGGAGCAAGTGATGTATTTTCTATAGGAAAAGCTTTGAAGTGAGGTAAGATTGCTATCCCTTGTTCAAAGCCTCCTTTCAGGAGAAACTTTCCAAGAAGCTGTGTTTTGGGAGAAGGATTTCTGGTTTGTCTCATTGTGTTTTTATTAAAAAATAACTGCCTTTCTTTTTAGCATGTGCTTTGCCCACAAATGTTGCTGTGAAGAAACCCCCATGTTATGGTCAGGTCTACTCTACAGTGATCCAGATAGGAATGACAGATGCTTCAATGACATTCTTATGGTGTATTTTTTGGTTACTAGGAGTCATTTCAATAGAGACAGTGCAATATTCAGTGTGGTTTGCTCAGAGCCTGTGCCTGCCATGGGAGATCATCCAGCTCTGTGACTGCGAGAGACAACAGAAAAGCAAAAGAAAGAGAAGAGAAGGAAAGAGGATAAATGTAGACAAGTGCCTTAGGAGAGGCATTTCTTGTTCTTTAAGGGATTTCTAGTCCTTTAAGGGATTTCCAGCGCTTGGTCTGTAGAAAATGTTCATCCACATCCAAGCTGGGCAGAAAGTCCTTTCAGGAACTGCCGCCACTATCCCAGAGCAGCTGAGATCAGCAGCGCGGGCCAGTCTGCACCGAGCACTGGGGTCAGACATTCAATAGCACACAAACCCTTACTGTGAGGCAGGACCACAGAGGCTCACTAGAGACAGCCTGAATACCTCGTGTGTTGATGCATCCGGCAGTGCCCTGGCAATGGAGTGTGCGCAGAGCACGCGGAGTAAGATATCAGCGTGTGCACATAAATACCGCTTGGACCTCCCTCTTGATGCAAGAGGCGTGTAAATGCCAGCAGTTTAATTCCTGGTGAAACTATAGCTTTTTCCTGAGCAGAAGAAGAAAGGAAGTGTATTTCACAGGGCAACTGTGAATGCATCCTGTGCTTTTATTCTCTTTTGCCACGCAGTCCATTCTTCAACCTTTCCCCATAACTTCCCATTATTTTATTTCCCTGGGCAAAAATCTGAGATCCTAGCCAGATGCCACTCCCTGGCATTCTCTTTCCTCTTCAGAATTTTCTTGTTTTCTGAACAACTGCTTCCCAGTCTTATTTTTTCTTTGAAACCAACACCATGCCACTGTCTTGGAGTTAATGCTCAGCAAAACCAAGGTCACAAATACTCATTCCACATTTAAATAATGTGTTTGAAAAGATTAATTAACAAAGAACTTGAAGTTTCTCAGCCTAAGCAGCCACTGCATAAACCACTGAGACAAGCACTAGAGTTTTTTCAAAAATTCCACCAAAACCTAACAATATTTCTAGAGGAATGCTAGTTAGGTTGTCAATCCCACAGTTTTTCATTAAGACCAAAATACCTAAATGCTATTTATATTCTTTGAATGCCTTCTGTCTTATCACTCAGTGGTTATGACAGCTACTAAAGCAGATCTGTGCTGAACGTTTTGCTCCAAAATCCACCTTAAGTATCTAATTATGAGAGCCCACAGGAATTATGCTCTTTAATTTGCTTAGATCTAAAGATGGATACCATTTACATTTCCACCACTGAGGATACAGGCTTTTGAGTCTTTAGTCAATACCACTATTAAATATACAAATCAAACATTTTTGATAAATGAAAAAAAAAAACACACCTTGAAATGTTATCTCAAGCATTTTTTTTTTAAACCTAATGCTGACTGCTTGGCTTTATTAACTGTGACTGAAAATGCCTTAAAATATGTCAGCAGAGAAACTTAGTTATTGAAGTTAACAGCATTACATTGGATTCAGCATCTAAAATCTCAGCCTAAATTGTGTGTCAGAAGTGTGGGAAGGAATGGCTGGAGAGAACTGTGTGGAGCTTGCTGTTGTTGTGGGGTGGATGCAATCTTAATTCTGGTGTCTTGTCCTCAGCAGGAATGAGAGAAGGTTTGTAGGTTGAGGTGTGGAAAAGAAAAAATAGTCTTTCACTGTTATGGCAACTGTCAAACCTGGTGAATAATGTCGATAATTTTTTGGATGTTTGAAGTGGAGAATAGTGTATGATTAATGTCAGTTCCACTGGTTAGCTTCCTTGTTGCTCTGCACAAGTGCCACGGTGCTTCTCAGAAATCAAAAATGGTACAGAACAAGGACTGAGTTACCATTTTTATCTCACATTTGTTTCTGTTTGGTTTTAAACTGATTTTATGTATCTTCAGTCTTTGGGGGTTGGTTTGTCCTCACTTGCATCTTTAGGTATTTAGTGGAGCATAGATTAAAAACACACCTAGTTATGTGCTCTCACTATCAACTGTCAGTGTTCCCTGGAAATGTCACTGGCTCTGCCTCAGGATGGTTACATTCACTATTTCCACCTCAGGGTATATGTCACAAGGTGTGCTTTGTGTATGTGGTCCCAGAGTAACTGGAAGAGCTTCCTCAATAGCAGTTAGTCCAATCATCCTGCATTGAGAAGCACTCAGAATTCTTTGATTAACCTCAAACTAAAAACACTGTGCCCAGCACATATTTTCCAGGTGAGGAGGTGGGTTCTTGAGACATCCAAACCTCCACTGGGTGTTCTCGTCTCCTGCTCTGGCAGCACAGACAAATTTTGTCCTCCCAGCACAGCCTCACCTGAAAAGTGCTGGTGGTACCAGTGTTAAGGTGACTGGGAGCTGGCAGGACCAAAGCCTCTCTTTTCACTTGCTCTTCTCTATGTTTATAAAGGAAATATTTAAAATTCTAATATTTACTATATTAAATAAATTTAATATTTAAATTTATTCCAGAATAAATTAGTGTGATCTCATCAAATTATTGTATTTAAAAGTTCAAGATTAAATTAAACTTTTTGTGTCTGAGTTCTCTCGTCTCTTCCTTTGTTCTGGTCTGATGTGGGCCCCAGGGAGTCACCACATCACTGCCCCATGCCTTCCCTGGACAGGGGAGCCCTCTAACCCATCACTCACACTTTGTATTTCAGGAATCATAAAATGTTTGCTAATTTCCAGCCACAAATTTAAAATAAAAGGCACCAATATTGCCTTTTCTCTCCTACAGTACAGGTGGTGGAACATAGAAAAGGGTTGTTTATTTTAACAACTTCTTATGTCTGTATCCCACCACCAGCTCTTGTCTGTCTGCCTGGCTCTGTCCCCTTCTCTCTTCCTTTCCCTTCTCTTTTCTTCTTCTCTCTGTCTTTCTATTTCTTTTTAGGAAAAAAAAAAAAAANGAGTCACCACATCACTGCCCCATGCCTTCCCTGGACAGGGGAGCCCTCTAACCCATTACTCACACTTTGTATTTCAGGAATCATAAAATGTTTGCTAATTTCCAGCCACAAATTTAAAATAAAAGGCACCAATATTGCCTTTTCTCTCCTACAGTACAGGTGGTGGAACATAGAAAAGGGTTGTTTATTTTAACAACTTCTTATGTCTGTATCCCACCACCAGCTCTTGTCTGTCTGCCTGGCTCTGTCCCCTTCTCTCTTCCTTTCCCTTCTCTTTTCTTCTTCTCTCTGTCTTTCTATTTCTTTTTAGGAAAAAAAAAAAAAACACAAAAAAAAAGCAGCTACATTTTCTTTCCCATCTATTCTATCTTTATGCACAGGTATTTGTTAAAACTCCAATTCATGATTCCTCTCAACTCCTGCCAATTTATTAGCCTTTTTTTTTTTTTTTTTTTTTTNTTATTTTTTTTTTTTTTTTTTTTTTTTTTGGTCAAGATACTGTAGTCCTGAATGATGTTCTCTGGATGAGATATTTATCAGTGCCAAGTACCAAAGAATAATAACCTCCCATGTTTTATAAATGTCATTGGTGTTACCGTACAGCCAGATGAGATTCGCTCTCCTGCCAGAGTCCTGCATTGTTGAGTGGCACTTTAGCTCTGTTCTTCTCTTGTGAGACTGAATAGGACATTGCCACTTGTCCAGTGTCATTTCACTGAATCCTGACCATCTTTCCAATTTATCAAGATCATTTTAAATCTGAATTCTGGCTTCAAGAATGTTGTTACCCTTGATGGCTTAATGTACACTGCAAATTTTACAAGAGTACAGTCTTCCATCGTTTAAATTAGTGAAAACAATGACAGACTTCTGTCTGAAATACCTTCCTACCTTTAGAGAAAAGTATTAAATCTTCTAGAAAAGTGCATTTTCAGATACTCTGGAAGTATTTTGAATTAGTGCTAGTACATATTTTTTCACCTTGCTTATACATATGCTGTACAGCTTTCCCAGGGTAAATATAGATGCTCCCTTCTGCATCTCTTATCCTCTAAACAATTACTTGGTTAAAGAACATATTGAATCTTTTGTGGATTTTTTTTTTTTTGCTTGAGGTGCTCAGGAATAAAATATTTTAACAAAATCTCAGAGTATTTTTGTTCCAAAGTCTCCTGTCTAGTTTCTGTGCCATGGTTGCAGCAAATAAGATAGAAGGCTTGAGGATTTTACTATTGTGCCACTGTAGGTGATTGGAGATATGAACAAAAAATTTTCAAAGTGTCTTTATAACCACCCACGGAATAGGCTTAATGCATTCATTCAGGCTGGTTTTCTGAGAATTAATTTACATTTCATATATTTGAGAGTCTCACATGAAAAGATATTTTTATCATGATCTTTAATACAGTAATTTGATGAGATCATAAGGATTTACTTTGGAAGGATTTATAATTAATTTCTGCATATATCGAAGGTATCATTCCACAAGCATGAAATTTATATTTATTTGTTCTTAATAATGTTTCATGAAGGAAAGAGAAAAAGACGTGAACCACAAAGCAATAGGATCTTCTATGCTCTTCTCTCCCTGCCTTGTGATTGCTAATAAAAATTTTTCAGTGGAAAATTTCTGAAGGAGAGAGAGTCCATGTCTCTTTAAGAAGAATTTAATTATGAAAAAATTCTGAATTCCATATACACTGTGTTAAACTTCCTCTTGTCCTTTCCATGTTAATTTATATTCTACCCTGTCTTAGATACAAGATCTTTTCCCCAAACTGCCTTCAATAATACAGAACAGTGTTCGAGGGGACACTTTTTCTGCTTTCTTTCTGTTGAATGTATGATGAAAAAGTTGAATAACCCTCCAGCAAACACATTTTAAGGAAAACCTTGTGGGGGTTGGAGGAACAAGCACTGAAACAAGTGCTGAGTCACTTCCTCCTGCCATGCAAGGAGTTCTCAGGAACCCAGGAAGCTTGTCAGAGTCAAAACTATGCTTCACTGGTGCAGCACATCCATCTGGGGCATCATCAGAAGGCTTCCTGACAAATCTTTTGGGGAAAGACAAGATAATTAAGGAACTGACTTTGGGATGTGAGCTGTTAACTTGTGCACCGAGCTCAGTGGAGCAGGCGACTTGTAAATGTCACAGTCAGACCAGATATTTATTAGTTGGAACTGACACACTCCAACTTCCCAGTAAGTGGTGAGAAAATATTCCCTATCACTTGAGACTTCTAAAGCTGCAGCAGATTGAACACGGCCCGAAAAAATGTTCTCTTGAGCTGAATGCTTTTATAGCAGTGAGGGGAATGATGAGATGAGCAGTTTTGGTCCTTCCCTGCTGTTTCAATCCCACTACTTTCCTGCCACCACCTCCAAGATGCTATTGGTTGTTTCTAAAATCAAAATTGTTTCCAGAGAGCTGTAGAGTAAGTGGGAAACTTGACTTATACAGTAATGAGTACAGAGAACAAAATAATAGGAACACTTTAAAAAAAATAATATTGACTTCTTTCCCCTCTTTGCTTACCAGCTGCAGACTGTGCCATGAGAGAAACCAATCACAGACTCATTCCCAAACTGTCCAGATGAAAAAGACCTGTAGGCTACTTTGCTTATTGCCATAACTCTCTGGAATGGCTTCCTGCCATATATCTGAGTACTATATTCAGGCTAATTTGCCATAACCTTCCACTAGAAACCTATTCCATACCCTGATAAATCTCATCTCCAGCTCTTCCCGCAACTCCCATCCTGAAAAACTCAGTTCATATTTTCATTTGTCCATTTTCATTCTGAATCAGAGATGCTGCCTGAAATATTTAAAGGCTAAGGACCTCAGCACTGGAGGATGCTGTCGATGCTTTCCCTGTCATTTTCTTTGCTCTGTGGAGGATCTAGCATTGTAATAAAAATTCCAGACAGGCAAGAAAAATGATCCATATTACTGGACAATCTGCTACCCTTATCTCCTGGAGATCAGGACCTTTTTACCTATAGCTTGGGAAAGTATTATTTAACAAGTACAAAAGGAAGAGTGCCTTATTACACAGTTGGTTCTACCACACCAAATTAAAGAAATGCCTTTATAGAATGCAGTGGACAAATGGAATTTTAAAATAACCTTTCAGATGTGAAGACATTCTCCTAGTTTGTGCAAGGCTGGCGTGGCTGTGTACACAATACACTGTGATGACCTCAGAGGAGACAGTCCCAGCTGCAAGGTAGGAAATATCCTCATGAAACTCATTCTCCAGGTGCTCAGCATTCCCACAGGGTACTATATATCATCCATTTGTGACCTGAGAATGCTCATACTTGATTCTGTAAATGCTCACTGACCTCTTTCACCTTGTCCATGACACCTCACTTAGCCCACACTGAAACTAATGGAAAGTTTTTCTGTCCTTTACAGGGGAGCTGAATCAGACTCAGATGGAAGAGAAAATGAGGTTCAAATTCAAAGCTATTGAGGATAGGAGCATAACAGTCCTTGGTTAGAAGATAGTTTGAAATTTCTTCTTTGATTACAGCAGGAGTTGTGTATTGAAATAAAAATATTTTGCCGTTCTCATCCAGATCTTTGAGATCCTCATCAGCTTATTTTCAGACACTGTAGCCTTAACACGGATACCGAACCCTGCTTTTACATCTTTTAGCAGGAATCCTTGTGAATGTCACTAAAATGTAAAGAAACCACTATTTCTCTCCGCAAGTGGTGATGAAGGTGTGCTGTTTTGTAAAAAAATGGCACTTTTTTGTGTGTGTATTATCACTTTTTAGCCCTCTCTTGGTTATCTCTCTTTGTTTCACACAAGGATGGTATTAGTAGCCTGGAGCAATCTCTGTGTGCCCTTTCAGTCAGAAGCACATCTTGATTTGTATACTTATATAGCACAGGCCAAGCTGAAGCGAGAATTTATTTCCTGAAGAAAACAGATTTAATGTGAAAGGTAATCCTCAAAAGTTTCACAGCTCCAGTTGCCTTGGATGAGCACCAAGAAAGGCAGCTGCTTCTCCAAGTGAGTCTGTGAGAGCTGTGCAGCCACGGATGAATGGGGGAATGTTCCGTACACAGGCCCTTTCTCCAAGGCCAGTGCACATATTAGAAGTACTAAAGAAGGATTCATAGGAGAGCCATTAAACCCAGGATTTCAGTTCCTGATTCCTCATTGCATCATGGTCCACAAATCTGCCCAGCAGAGCCTTCAACTCCTGCCCCTCACTAATTGTATGCTCCCTCTACCTACCTTAGACTTTGCAATCCTCTGACTCTCGTAATCCCTGGCCCTTCTAACCTTAACTGTGTTTATACCAAAAAAAAAACCAAAAACCAACCACCACAACATTTGCAAAATATTCGCCATCTTTTAGAGCACTAAAAAAATTACAGCAATAAGAATATTTATTGGAAATTTAAGAGTCATCTTCAGTTTTCCTGGTTATACATTTGTTCCTAAGCTTAATGAGTGCAAAAATAGAGAGAGGACAGAGTAAGTACTTATTGTTTGCAGTGCTGAGAGCTGCCTAAAAGGATGCTGTACAGAGAACACTCTCCAACATGAAAAAGAGACCCACAGGCAAACCGCTATTATCTCAAGTAATCTTCAGCAAAGAGGACGTCTCTGTGAAATAACTTTTGGAGACCTTGAGTAATTCGATACCTCAAACTCGGCTCACAGGGTACTAGATCAGAAAAGAATTGTTCATAAACCCTTTTGAAGTACCATTCTTCCACAACAGAAGTGCATTAAAATGTGTGGGATGTGGTGAGTGCAGGGTGGGTTAGTGTGCGACCTAATGATTAGATGAACAAAAGAGGGGGGAAAACATTGCACCACTTCTCTGTAAGTTCCATTTAGCCATGAAATAACAATCTCATTCATATTTGCATTTCCATTACACAGAATAGCTACCTTCTGACTTACCAGCACAGTGGTATTGTTCTATTTATTTACACTAGAAGGTTTGCTTTCTATGGTGTGACCAGCTGGGAGAAAAATAGGACTCAATAATGCGAACATTTCACAGTAAATAAATTGCATTAATACAACAATATAAAAGCTGTGCTCAGCAGTTTCTCTAGGACAAGGTCTGTTCTAGAACTATGCATCCAGCTTGCTAAATACTTGGAGAACTATAAAAGTTGCATTTTGTTGTATGAAATAATACAAAAATATGTTGAATTTCAGCTTAGGGTTCTGTTTACTCACTTCTCCCCATTAAAAAAGTCACATGTTTAATTGGCTGCTTTCAGGCAGAATATTTCTGTGTCTCTGTTTCTTGCTCATATTTACTACTGCAGGCTTCTGTGTAAAATCCTGCAGTGACTAAGGACTACACAAGGAATAGGAAGGCATGGCCATTAGCTCAGTTTCCAATTCACTCTATTCAGAGATCTCTCAACTCCGCCACAGAAAAAAAAAAAAATTAGAAGAAATTCAGAAAGGTCCTTTAGGTGTTAGATACGTTGAATATATTGCCTGGCAGACTTAGTGTTCTCTGTGCAGAATCCCACCTCCTCTGTGGGTTGTTCTACAGACAAATGCTCTTTGCTCCATTTCTTGAGCATTTCCATTTCTCTTTCTCAGAGACAAAGGGGCTCCCCTCCCTCTCCTTTGGTCTCGGGTTACTGCATACCCACTGGCTCTCTTAAGAAAACCCTTTTATTAGTTTGCTTTGGAAGTAATCAGTGAAACCTCTGCTTCCACCTCCTAAGCAGGTGTTGTTCAAAGAACGGACACTAAATCTCTGTTCAAGTCTGTCTCCTTTCCCTCACGATTTACAAAGTTCTGAAACTAAATGAGGAAGCACTCAACTGGTGTCATGGTTGTTCCTTTCAGTGATAAGGATTGACAACAACAGCTGCTGTATGGCTGTGGGTTTGCTGTAACAGAGTCGAGGGCAGGGCCTTGTGGCAGGAGGGCCCTTCCGTGATGTGTTCCCTTGACTCCTTATTTTCTCTGTTTCTCATGCAGTGCTTCCAATCCTGGGCCATCCCAGTTAGACACCAGCCTGTCATTTCTTGTATTTTGCTGGCAATAAATTCCACCTGTGCAAACTCCAGCCTACTCAACAATGATAACGTCCATCAGAGAGAGGCAGTGCATTATTTTGCTGGCACTAGAACTTGTTTGGCCCTCACAAGACAATGAATTCTTTATACATTCCTTAAAGAATTATTTTAGTATTTTGATTTTCATAGAAACACTGGATTCTCTCAATATGAATGGAAAATCATACTTGGAGGAAAGAACACAGTGAGGTCATGTCTTATTTTGAAAGGTAACAAAACTGAAATGAAAATAAAAACACTTACCTGCTTTTAATGCTCCCAGTTGTCCTCTTTCTCCTTGACTACTTTGTAACAACTGTATGAAGGAAAGAGAAAAGCCTCTTGAAAATGTAGTTCTTGAATATGGATAAGCACATATTTTTCTTCAGAAATTACTTAACTATTCATATGTTCATAGAACTATCTCAAACACTTAAGTTAGGAAAAACCCAACATTTTTAATGCTTTGTGTTATTGATTGCAATGGTGTAGTTTACGATGATGAAATCAAACAGTCCAAATTTAAACCCATTATGAGCTTATGCACATAAAATGTTTCCCCCAGTGCTATCTAGGCATAACAGTATTTTATTATGAAGCATTTGTGCTGACCTCCTTTTTCATAGATAATACTTACAACAATTGAAACTGTAAAATAATTAACGTTTAAGTCAAACCATTTCTGACTTTTTTTGAGAATATATTTCTGCATGCCTCCATAAGTATCTGGAGCATGGAGCCATAACCAAAATCTGTAGCAGAAAGGGATGGGAATCACACTTATATTTTGTCTCTCACTAAAGAAAGTACACACATATTCTACACCTCCCATTTCTACAGTGCACACACAGAGAAATGCTCTTGTTATCTTTCTTTAGAGATACATTTGGCATGGAATACATCCAGGATGAAATAAATGTATAAATAGAAAAAAAAATACTGTAGATACATTTGTATTTATCTTTAGCAAGACAACTACAGCCTGCACCCTCTGCTGATTACAATTAACATGAAAGAATAGAAATTATAGCAAACAAAAAATTTCTCACACATTATGCATGAGCATGGAGCTGGTTTTATTCTAATGTTCCACGACATCCACACAGCAGTCAGAAAGCTTGAAATGATTAAGCATAACAAAGATCTAAATACTAATTTTTCTTTTCATGCCACTGCTAAATTATAACCTTAAAAACATTGGAATTTCATTGTTGACACCGTTTGCTGTTCATAAAGAAACTGAGAAATTTACGTCTCCAGTTTTAATTATATAGGATCTTTAATTCTATTTTTATGCATAAAAATCATCTCTTCTGCCAGAGTGAAATGCAGACTTGCCTTATGGCATTGTCTTTAAGCACCATTTAAGTCGAAGCAGAAGGGGTGTTTGAACAGACCCTTCAGCTGTGTGAGGGATTTCATCCAAGACCAGCCCTCCCTGGGCTGGCTCTGCTTCCTTTAAAGCAACTGCAATTGTGATAAGTATCCTCAGGTGTGGATCTGGCCTCCAGATGTTAGCAAGAAGTAACTGCAACACACCAAAGGTTGTAGAGCATTCACTTTGAAAATGTGAGACTTTCTGCAACAAACACTTTTTTTTTTTGTCTGTCGCAGTATCCTCCTGCCTGATGGCTCTTCTGCTGACAGTAAACTAAATATTGAACAGCCCTTCAAGGGATTTACCTTTTTACTTCTGAGCGTTTCAAAGAAACTGATAAAATGTCTAATTATTTGAATAATCAAGGCAATGAATATTTGATCACTAACATCAAAGATGAAGCCATAATTCAAGAGCTGAGGTTTATGCTTAATATTGCATTACTCATAACACAAAGAAAGTTATAATTTCCTTGAAAATGTGTTTGTTAAGGTCTTTTGGAACAGTAAAATGGAGAATATTGGGTATTTACATATATTTATTTAATTATCCAAAACATGCCATTGTGTCATTTGTCATTTGTTGGATGAAAGAAATTATGGTCAATTAAGCAGAATAACCTCAAACTTGGATACACTTCACAATGCCAGTAGTGGTCTGAAGTCCAACTAGACGTGACCATTGTGATTAGTATTAGTTTTTATACATACATATATATATAAAAGACGTTTATTAATTTATTATATTTATTATTATTATTTATAACAATACAAACCCGGAGGCTGGATTATCCGTCTAGTGGCAATAAAGGAATTTTATTTCTCTTTCTGAGTGAGACACGATGAAAAGCGACTATGGAATATTATCATTGCCAGTCCCTGATAGTTGCTGCTTCTTTTTCTCTTTCCAACATCCTGAAGAGAAGCCAATTTAGTCCTAATCCCTCTGTCCCATATCATCTTCAAGGTTCAGCATCACAGCCAGCACTGATCATTAAAAAACACACTTTGATGTGACCTAATGCTCAAGCTGGAGACAGCCAGAAAACCAAGCAGCCACTTCTATTTTAATATTTCAGACACACCTTAAGCAATCTGGGGAGCTTCCATCAAGAGCAGTTGCTACCTAGAGAGCCACTGCCAACTTTGTGCAGCCCTGTGCGTTCACCTGCCCTGACAGGTTGTTCATATCAAGATGTCACGTTGTTTTGGTTGCAGGTAATTCAAATTATTAACTACTACCACCTATCAAGATATGTGGAATTGCAGATCCAGAAAGGACACTTAACTGAGCCTGGGCTGATTGAGGAATGTGGGTTTGGACCCTTCTCCTCCCCTCTGCAGTCCCTGGAACAAATCCTCATTACAAAAGGCCAAACCCCGGCTCACTCAGGTGTGTCCAGGCACACTCGTTGTCCTTAGGGACATTGGCACAGTGGCCTGTGGCAGTGTCATTTGGCCACCACGGCCACTCACCAACCCGACTGCAAAATGAATGAGAAACAAGGAAAAAGGGCCACCTGTGTTGACCTTGTTGTCAATTAAAAGAACAAAGTGTTGTATGGGTTTCATCTCAATTATTAGATCTATAGCAAATAAATGATTCAACTGAAAGGATAAGGAGATTGAATGAGGTTTATTTACCCAAAGAACTCCCCAATTCCCTGATAGTAGAATTTTTCATTGGAAAAAACCTCACCTGCATCTGAGGAATGATAGCTCAAATTGCAGATATTCTCTACCAGAGACAAAACTTGCTTTAGAAAAGGCAACACAACTGCTATTGTAATTTCTGCTGTTAAGAAATAATTGCAAATTGTACTTGTGCCTGGACCTCTACATGGAGGTCAAAGACCAAGTGTAATAAGAAATTATCTTTATAAAGAAGATGCCCCATTCTAAGGAATGCCAAAAATAGAAATGGGCATCCAAACAAAAATTGTATATACAGTCAACCATCACCGGGGAGCAAGAGCCAACCTGGAGCTTCTCACAGTGCAGTACTGTGGCTCCTCTCTTTTATCTTATCATACCTTAAAAGCAGCTTTTCTTCCTGTCTATGCCAGCTCTTCCACAACAGGAGCTCAGCAGGAGTCCTCACGTGTGATCCAGCAGCTGCCTTTGGGCATCCTGAGTCCACTGATGATGGGAGAGAGAGCAGTGGTGCTGAGAGGAGTGGCAAACCACAGCATTAACACACCCCGCAAAATAAATAACCAAAGAATTATAAGCACTCACATGAGACAAAGAAAGAAATTCAAGGTAATTTAGATACAGCTTGGCTAAAACATAAGTCAGGGAAAGCAGCCAGCAGATATTTTGAGGTCATGTTTGCATAGGAAATATTTAGAACTGAAATACAAAGAACTGTGAAGATTTGTGTACATAGGAGAGATCAAATTAAGGGAAAATTTAAAAAATGGATTTGATGGCAAGGCTGTGTGGTTGCTTCGTTATGATTTCCCAAGGGCAACACTCAAACCTCTTTCACTGGAAACAGTAAAACACAAAACAAGTTGGGCAGAAGCAGAAGAAAGTGCAGCAAAGTACTGCAGAGAAAGTGCAGCAGTCAGAGGCAGAGCATGAGAGCATTTCCAGCCCTTAATTACCTGGTTTCTGGCTGGCGTTTCACTGTGGTTCTTTTTTTTCCCCTCTGGAGCCACTGACTTCCCACAACACAGTGATCCCAAGCAGTGGTGCAAACATCCAAAGACCTGCCTGGGAGACTGAAGCCACTGTAACTTACCTGTCTGTGCCACTTGTGTCCAAAGTCCTGCCTCTGCAAAGAGCCAGCAGCTGGGGCTGTTCTTCAAGAAATAGCCAGGAATTAACTGCTCTATGATAAGACATAAAAACGTAATCCAATCTTGAGAATGTGTGATAATTTCCTTAGTCTATTTTTATAATTGAATGGAAAATATTCTTGAACATTTCACATAGATTATTAGAGAACACTTAATTTATTCTGCTGAGTACTGCCTTAAAATACCTTTATTGGAGTCTTCAAAATGACAAACACCTGTCTTATCCTTAACACCAAGAATAGGTTTCCACCCGACCATAATAACAAAATGATGATTTATGAGGGTCTGAAAGAAGATGGGACTAGTAAAAATCATCATGGAATTAACTTTTTAATATCCTAATATCACTGTCACTTAATTAGACTGAGGTTTTGAGAATGAAATTAAAGCATAAATTCCGAGAAGAGACATTCAGAAGCCTAACATGCAATTATTAGGTTAAAAAAAAAAATCAGCTTTAAGGTTTTAAATATGTCTCTGTCAATAGAAATGCAAGGAGAGAAGGTAAGCACACGATATTAGAAACAAGAGCAGCTCAGCACTGAAGATATTTAGGGAATAGAATTCTTTGATAAGGGTCAAGGTCCAAAATTGTTCCATCCAACATAGCAGTTTTATAAAAAGGCCTCAAAATAGGCAATTGTTGGTACAACCAGACTTTTCTCCACGAAGGTATGGAAGAAGTAAAATATGTTTTTGAGGTGGTCTCCAAAATGTTGGGCAGCTCAGACAGACGTCCAAAGAACTTTCCATTTATTTCACACTCTGCAGACGTGGGACACCACAGCAGGCATCAGGAGAACTGGGGAGAATTCCCCGCACCCACAGCCACACTCAGGGTCAGGTTCAGAGGGAGGGGGCTCTGTCAGCCCCCCTGTGCAGGGGTGGCCCACGGGCAGGGCTACCCACAGGCTTTGGGAAGCTCCTTGCTGAGGGGCCTCAAGGAAGAAGTTGCCTCGGAGCCAGAAGTGCTTCAAAGCCTTTCCCAGAGCTAAAAGATTCCCCCTTTGCAGAAGGCAGTCTAAATGCTGAATGAATCCTGGCTCAGACCTGAGTGCCCAGATGCAGGGATGTTTTTCGTGAGGTACTTCATTTTCTGGGAAATAGCAGGGTGGTTTATCTCAACAGAAGACCGTCTTGTCTGATGAGGTCTGACCAGCCTGTTTGCTGTTTCATTCCTGTAGGAGGGAGCTTAACACTGTGTAAAAAAGCAAAAATCAAGCTTCTACTTAAAAAAAAAAAAACCCAAACAAACCACAAATAAGAATTTGCATAGCTGAAAACAGATGGTCAGCTGAGTAAAAAATGGGGACAAGTTTCTGATGGCAGGTCAGACAAAACCATGGTATGGAAAGAGATGCAGTCACTGTGGCTCAAGTGTGGCAAGACACCAAGCTCCTGCAGCTTCACCAGTTTATGTTTTAGAGCAAAACCTGGGCAGCAGACACACAGTTGTTTGCTGCCTCTCTCTTGTGTTCAGCCTGGACTGCCAGACTCATTCAGAGTAACCTGGGTGTTACTGTACTGACTGGTAGGTCCAGAGGTGCAAATTGCAGCAAAAAGCTACTCAGTTTGTAGAGGTGAAAAGCTATTTCTATCCCAAATCTCTCTTCCTGTGATGGGCCATGAACACCTGCTCAGCAAGTGAACTCCTGCAGAGTTCACTGATGTCTCCAGGCTTTGGATCACATTTATGCAGTTGATAAGCAGAAATTTGATCTCTAGCTACACCTCCGTTCAAACTGCACAGATACTGCAAGGTGAGATGCCATAGTTTCAATTACTTTTCTTCAACTGGGTATGTGTAAGAGAAGAAGCAAATAAAATAGACAAAACTGCAGTTATTCAGAAGACATCCTGAGAAACAGGGAGACAGAGAAAGATTAAATGTGACAGGGACTCCCTGGAGGGCCTTGCAGGACTTAGGGACAACTTTTTTTAACCCCAGCACAGCTGAAACCGAGAATCTGAGGCAACAAAGGAATAACAGTTGTTCAATAACAGGTAATTTTATTCTTAATTCAGCTGAGAAATGGTCTGGAGAATTATTTAAAGCACAGTGGAACATTATACAAATAATGCTTCCTTGGACAACAAAAGGAAAGTAAGGCACGTCTAATGTGAGAGAGGAAATTGCAGGAGAAGCTCAGATAATGCTGTAGCCTTTTGTTGATTTTTTTTAATAGTGACTACAATTGTAGAATGGGTCTATGTGCTATGAATAGATGCTGTGAATAAAATTCAGATACCCTGCTAGTCGGTTTTTCTTACCAATAAATATACACCCCAGAAAACATTCACCTGTGTAGCAAGCAGCATTTAATCCATGTACCTGCACAATGGATGGAATTACAATGGGGATTCATTAGAGGCTCCCTTGCACGTGCATTTGGCATTGCTGACTGTCCTTGGGCAGCCGTCAGCCATCTGAGTGTGGGTCAGCCAGAGGAAGGATGAAGCCAAAGCCCAGCTGGAAAACAGGTGTGCTGGAACAGAGGCATTAGGAACCTGTGATCTGAATTCCACAGCTGGACAGACACAGCCACGGAGTTCTCTCTCAGCTTGGAAAAGTGGATGTGGAGCAGAATCTCGTAGGTTTTGGTCTTTCCAAAGTGGAACAAGGGAAACAGATCATGTTTAACGTGAGAAACAATATTTAGTGACTTTCAGTGACAAACTTACTGAATATTTATATATTAATACCACATAAAACGGACTTCAGATGGCATGAGCCACAGTTGGTTCAGTCAACAGTCTAAGTAATGCTTCTGCCTTGTTATTACTGTGCTTGAAACCCTTCACTTTTCCCAAAAACAGCTGGGCAGTTTGGTGTTGCATGCTCCCCAAACGGCAGGGAAAACACACTGATCTTTCTTGGCATGACTTGACTCTGAATTGTTTTCATTGAGTTGGATGCAACTATTTTCATGTCCTACCCAGTCGAGTTACTGCTTAATCTGAGCTGAAATCTAAGAAACCAGAGGTGTGGACTAAAAAACATTTTGGAGGAATCTGACTGAAAATAACCTCCTGCCTTGGTTTAGCAAGGCCACACCTGGAGGACTGTCTTTCTTACCTGAGCTTTGCCAGGGGGCAAGGAGGAACAGTTGTTGACTGGTGCTTCTTGGAAAACCACACAATTATTTCAAATAGAATTTCTAATAGTTGGTATTTTAAAGTATGAAAAGACTTTCGAATAACTTATTTTAATTTTCTGTTTATATTTTTTGTTTTCCTATGGTCCTTCCTTTTCTATGATAAAAAATATAGAGAGGTCCTCAGAATAAATCTGCATGGATCAGCTGACTTCAGTGGGTTCCTGACAATTGAAGTGAGCTGAATTTCCAGCCGTGTGATTTAGAGCATGAGAAGATCCACGTCAGGTCTGGTCTAGGCCTTTACCCACTCTCCAGCAGTGCATACCTAGGGAAAAATTACAAGAATAAGACTTTGCAACTGAGGCAGAAATTACATCTACTATGTCCTCGATGGAGTTTTTTTCTTTCATCAGTTTGGCTGCTGGACTTTTAACCTCAAATATATTTCTGGCTCATAGCCATGAATTTGACTAGTTGTTTAACTAACTAGTTTAACTCAACTCATTTAATTGGATGCTTGAAAATCACTTTGTGGTTGTTTTGAACCCGTTACCTGGTCAGTTCGTTTGCTGTCCTCTTGTTCTTCTATTTCGAGGAACAGTGAACAATTCTTTTTCTATTAATTTCTTTATTTATGACTGCACAGACCTGTGTCATATCACCCTGAGTCATCTCTTTTCCAGCTCTAGGCTTGCTTGGTTGTTTGACAAAGAAGCTATTCAATATGTCTGCTCATCCTTCTCCCTGACTGGAGTTCTTTTATTTCCTGTTTCCAGATGAGAAGAGATCTAAATAAATACTACCCAGAGACCTCTTACTTTCTCTGAAGACTGCAGTGATCTTTTTAACAGTGCTGTGTAAAAATGACATATGTGAAATACAATGAAATTTGTTGGGACTTCCAACACTGAAGATTAAATAAATATGATTTTACTCTCTGTACTAAATCTGCTGATGAAGAAGCTAAATTCTGATCAGCAGCAGTTACAGTAACTAACTTGTCTGCTTTTCTCATGCTGGGAATAATTCTGCCTTGGAGATGTTACTGGTTGATATCTTTTTGCCATGACAGATGTTTAAGCTGATACTTCCTTAGATGACAAGACTGAAAATAGACTTAACATCATTTGATGGAAACCCCCTAACATCACTAGAACCAGTCCAGACCCCAAGCCCTTTATCTTACCTGTCAGACAGTGCTTTGGCAGCCCCATATATGATAATGTAAGAATAATTGCTTATTACATTTCTGCTGTAGCATACAGGCATTGTGTAATTCAGCATTAATGTCTGACAACCCAGCTGTCATCTTTCCAAAAATACTTGCTCTCTAACTACTGTAGCTGCTACTGCTTCTACTTCAAACCAGAGGAGGAGATTCTGCTCCAGGGCATTTTGACAGGGTGTTATCTTTTGAAAAGACAGATGTTTGTGCTGGAACTGTCTGATGGTTTTAAGGCTTACGCACATGTTCCAATAAATAAGTGTTAAATTACTTGCCAGGTTCTGAGTTAAAGTGGACTTCTAGAGAAATATGTCAGTGACACCCAAAACTAAGACCAGCATGTTCACAAAAAAAGTTTTGATTCACCTTTGAAACAACATGGAAAGCCAAGAAGCTCTGGCTTAAAAGCTTATGAATGTGAAAAGACACTGAGAATGTATTAAATTCATGGTGTTGTCTTTTTCTACCCTTCTCCATTTCATTTCCCAACAGAAATACTTCAAAGGGAGGGCAAATAATTCCTCACCTTATAAGGGACTTTATTATTTGAAGCAGTATGTTAGTCCTTATTGACCCAAGTTTGATTTGTAAGCTGATGATGAAATTAATTTGGCCTTTGGTGTAACCACAATTAACTTCTCCGGAAGGAAGGTGATTCCATGTCTTGCAGTGGAAAAATCTCTTTGGAAGGAGCAGCCCAGGGCCTTATGTGCTGTTTGGAGCTTCAATAGACTCATGTCAGGCTGAAGTGGTTTGTCTGCCTCTGGCTGGTCCTCTGCCCTGGGTGGAATTTCACCTTGGCAGATAAATTATGGAAATTCTTTTGCATCAGAATGCCTGACTGTTATCTGATGTGGGAATTTAATTCCTCGTTCAGATTCCAGATAATGAACCAAACAAAGAACTGGAGGATGGCACTGATTGAACAGTGTTTAATATTCTTTAGAAAGTCTGGTTAACCTGTCACTGCTAAATGAATATGTGTTGTGTTTGTGGGCACTTCAGACTCTGTCTTGTATTAATAAATGGAAGTAGGATAAACTACTTGAGCTTTAAAACTACTTACAAGGAAATACAAGAAACACTCCCCTCTCTCTGGTAATTGCTTACTGAATGAAGGGTGGGGAGGAAGACAGAGAAGAGAAAAGAAAAACAGGGATCCCATTTTAAAAAATATTCTGCAACTCAGTCTGCTGCTATTAACTTACCAGAACACCTATTGAGGACCCTAATTCTGAGACATTTGCTCAGTAGGATCACTTTAAGTCATTCTGGAATTACAGATAAGCAAACATAGGACAATTAATTCAGAAAATTCATATGAGATGTGGGGAGGCAGCTAAATGTAAAGTACAAAGTAAAAAGTACATTGAAAGTACAATGCCATTTATATAAATAAATATATATGTATGCACATATATACAAAAACCTTATGAAACCTCAAATGTGCAAGCTGTTCTGTACAAGATTTAACATATATAAACTAGTTCCTTGGACAAAAAAAGATTGCTTTGCAAGTTAGAACCTAACAGCACTTCTCCTTATGCCAACTAGTCCCCCCTGTTCAGTTAACCACATGCTTAATTTTATTTTGGACATTATGAAAATAGAATTAATGAAAAAATCTTAGTTCTCTGGTGCTAGAGCTCTGATCCAGGCTGATGCGGTCTGTCCTTTTGGGAGCTGGAGAGGGTCATGGATGTTGGCAGCTGCTTATTGATTCCAGAGGCTGGAAGAAAATTTTGTTGGAACAATTTTGATTTTCTATGCCAAAATAAGATTTTTCCCTGTGAAGATTGCATTTCTTCTTCCTTTTGTCTTCTTTGGATTACACTCCTCCCACTGTACCTCATGCCCCAGCTGGAAAACCTGAAGCCAAGGTTCCTCAGCTGCTGGCTTGGGGTCTCCTGCAGGAACCACCTCCTGTGCATGTGCCAAGGGCCACTCACTTCTTACAACCTGCTTTAGTTATTTCATAATTGTTTGTGGCACATCTTTGCAGGTTCTTAGCTGGGTAGCAATGTAGCTATTAGCAGATCAAGTTTTTACTTCTTCATTTTCCTCTGACCAGCTGTTCAAAGCAGTAGGAAGAGCTTCAAGAATTCTCTGGGGAGAAAAAAGAAAAAGAAAACTAAAAAAAAAAAAAGGAGAAAAAATTGGAAACATTTCAACATTTAAAAAAATAATTTAAAAATGCCTTGTATATTTCTTTTCAGCCCTCATACTGGTTTAAAGTATATGAAAGAAATGAAACAAAATCTATTTATTTGATTTTTTTTTTTTAGATTGGCACTTTTGAAGCAATTCTTACTTGTTTTTCCACTTCCTGCACATGGGCTTGCTTGCAAACTTGTGCTTGAGTGTGTGGAGCAGACTCCTTTTTCGTGAGTGAAGTGGAGGGGACACACTGGGTTCACACACAGCACTCCAGTCATGAGGGACCTCCTGGGCACAGAGCTCAGCACCATCTGTTCTGCCCTGTGGGTTCACTCCCTGCAAGCCAGTCCCTGGCCCTGGAGATGAGCCAAGTCTCACCTGAGCTGTCCCAGGGGCAGGGGTCACCTCTGGAGGGGGGTACCACTGCTGTACGGACACAAACGTTACAGAGCTGATGCATTTGTTTGTCTCTGAAATTCCAACAGCAACAACGTTTTGAGGGAACAATGTCTTTGGAAATTCTTTAGGGCAATCCGGTAAAATTGCTGCGTGTTCAAGGATTTGCTAACAGCTGGAGAGATCTGAACGTGCACCCTCTTGCTTTTGTCAGGAAAGCACTGGCCTGCAGCCCCTGCAGTATTGCAGAGGTTTGAGATAATCTTCCAGGAGATGTGTGCTTGCTTTGCACATATGTTCTCATTTCAGAAGACACTGCAGCAGGTGATGTGCTCTCCAGCTCCACTCTTTTATTTCAGAGGGTTTTGCTCTCTTAGTGTGTTTCTGATGGTACACTGAAGGACGTGTGTCCTAGAAATGACAAAATCAAGGCGACTTGACCTAAACGGCTCTGTGCAAGTTATGCATATGCAGAGTTGCTGTAAAAGCAACAAATCCAAAGTAGAATCAAAGCGAGGTTGGGTGGGGCTCTGAGCAACCTGATTTAGTGGGTGGCATGGCAGGGGCTTGGAATAAGATGA
Source organism: Atrichornis clamosus (assembly GCA_013400975.1). Lineage (NCBI taxonomy): Eukaryota > Metazoa > Chordata > Aves > Passeriformes > Menuridae > Atrichornis > Atrichornis clamosus. The sequence continues at coordinate 275,717 of WBMZ01009914.1, forward strand.
TCTTTTACTGTCCCTTCCAACCCAAACCCTTCTGTGGTTCCATGAAGAATGAAGCACAAGCACACGCAGTTCAGGCTCGTTCACATCCCCTGCACGGCACTGCAGAGGAGACACAGACTTTCCCAGCTGCTGAGGGAATTCCAGCTGCTCCAGGTGCTCTCAGAGGCAGCTCCATGACTCCTCTTTGGGAGTTTGCTGTGCTGGCCCTGTGTCTGTGCTGCTGTCCTGCCCTTCTCCATCCCTTCTCCAGGGGGTCCTACAGCTCCATCAGGGAGGATGAGTGACAGTGCCCCAACAGTAATTTTTAATTATTTCCTGTCTTTGACAATTAATAACTAATAAGTCCTATATAATCAAATGGGATTTCAGGTCCACCGTTTAAACTCAATTTACTGTACTTTCATAACTGCAATTCTTTTCTTTTCCTTCCCCTGAAGGCACCAACTTCCTTGAATTCTGGGAGGTGAAGATTAAGCTGACAGATGGTATCAGCAGAGGAATGATTATGAGTTTTAAAAACCTTGATATTTTGGCTTAGTACACCATTTTTCATGCAAATACTGACATGGATATTAGCATCCAATTAAGAAAGCATAAAACTATGCCATTCTGTTACGGTTTACATTACAATCATTAAATGTTTCATTAAAAATACTAAGAAAGACTACTCTGAAAGGGATAAAAATCAATGATCTATATATCACTGCTGCTGCTTTGCTCTTCTGGCACAATGTGGCAGTGAAAATAGGCTATAAATGCCTTTACATTATTCTGTTAATCTGAGTTGCTGTCTCCATTTTTGTGTTCTATCTTTACCAAAGGATCAATTAAATCAGGATGCTCTACCTGGTGTTAAGGTACTGTTAGTAAGGTAAAGAGTTAACTCTTCTGGGTGTCTTTGTAGAGTGTTTCCAAGTGGTGAACCAGACATTTATTTCTATAGGTTAGGTTATGTCTAAACATACACCACTTGTTAGTTGGGACTGTCAGTGATATGTGCTTGCCTGCGACTTAAACACCAAAAACACCTGATGGCCTGCAGGCAAATGTTTTGAAACGTCCTTTTTTTTTCTCTTTAGTTTTGTTTTCCCTGGGAAAACCCATTTTCTTGGCACTTTCATTGGAAAATAATACACTCTGTTATTAGAAGTAATGCTCTGACTTGTTTTAGCACTACCACATTCACATCACTTTTTAAAAATAAGGAATAAATGGAATGAAATTTCGCAGTCTCACACTGATGTGATGTAACGTATAAAATAAACTACAGTTTATTATAAAAACTTCAAAATAATTCATTTGGTATGAGTATTTCTCTCTGTAAACACCATCACCTAGTTAGCTTAAAATTAAAATAAAATTCATGTTTTGAGATGTCTTTAAAAAATTTTCTTATGAAATGCTGTGACAATTTTGAAACATATTCTAAAGTGGCTTTGAGTCAAAAAAGTTCAATATACTAAGTTTTTTTCATAAATTTCAGGGATTTGTATGCTAGATTTTTTTATTTTAACAAAAAAAGGTGCAATTCAAAAGGTTTTGACCAACTATACTTACATTAGTTTATCTCTTTCTCACAGACAGGCAAAAGGTATGAACTACCTCTTTATCACATCTACTTCCAGCAAGACAATTTACCTAAGGAAGCAGTGGATACTTACACATCTAAAATCCCTATAGGGATTAGTAATTTCATTCAAGAGCAAATATTTTAAGTCTTTTCTTCCAAAAAGTCAAAATATCATCATCTCAAAAAGTATGAAAAATCAGAACATTTTTTCTTCAGTGAAATATTTTGACATCTTTTTACAACAGTACTCCAGGCTTTTTACCAGGTCCCACCACGTACCATTGGAGGTATTGTGGGACATTCCAGGAGGAATCATGTGGGAACACAGTGTGGACAATGCAAAAAAAAAGCAGCTGTCTACTCTGTAAAAAATAAGAATTTGGGGATTCATGCTACAACGTTTTGCCCTCCTGTGGTTTTTATTCCTCAAACAGAAGACAGTAGTTTTACAATATCACTTAGTACTAAGTGACCTGTTCTTTTCTGCAGGGATTCCGCTGTAGAGGATGCAGACAGGGCTATTCCTCAGCTTGGAGATAAGGATATAAGTGAATACTCACTTGCTGGATCAGCCCAGCGCCAAGAGATCGAGGTCAGCAATGAATGGAAACTTCCAGTGTCTCTTCGCAGGTGTGTCTGTCATTTATCTCATGCTGTACTCTGGTAAACAAAATCCAAGGGAAAATACATTAGAGAATAACCAGACTAATGATCTGCAGAGATTCTCGTGCTAATGTTATCTCCTTATACTAAAAGTATGCTTTTAGCTAAATGCCTTTCAGTTCCCTTCCTGGCCACCTAAATGAATAAAAGGGCGATAATGGCACTTTCATTATTTTAGGAACATATTTACGCCTCAATGAAAGAGCTCTCGAGGTGGGGTGGGGGCCACAAAGGACAGAGAAGCAAGTGCTTAAACTAATAGAAAAATGCTCTGTGGATCATTTAAGGCATGAAAATATAAGCTGCTATTATCTTCATTTTAAAGAAAACCCCCACAAATAAAACAGCAGTCAAACATCATCCTATCATTGTATCACACACTCTATTCCTATAAATTTTCAGGAAGAAACCTGCAGGAAAGTTTCTTGAACAAGGAGGAACTGAGGATTTTGTTTTCATACGTGAAATCATAGTTTTCTTTTGTGACAAATATCATATCTTAAAACAATGACTTCAAGTACATATAGCCTCCAGCAACCTTGATATATGAATTTATTTAAAAATTTGGGGCTCTCTGATCTTAACCATTTAAAAGGCATTCATTTTCAAAGAAAGCTTAAATAAAGTTTGTCCTCTGTGATACCTTAAATTTACTTATGAATTATGTTGTGGTTTTCTGGACTGTTCTGAGTGCAATGTCCAGCAAGATGCAACTTCAAGTCTAACAGAGGACTACACTAAAATTTCTCCCTTCAGATGTTCCTTCTTAATTTAGCATTTAGTAATAGAAAAAATCCACATACAAAAAAAAGAAAAACTGGGGTTGAAATCTGAAGTCAAAATTTAAAGCAATGCAAGACACTGAAATATGCCAGCATTTGATCTAAGGAGCCTACAGAATTAGCATAGTGAGCATATGTTCATGTTCAAAGATAACAGACATTTTTGATAACCCTCCCTAAACTTAGCTCATCTCTTATTTGCATATTTAAATGTTCTTTTTGAAGTGGGGGGGGAAATTACTTAAATCGGGGTCACCTTCATCATTTGTACAGAAATATACGCACTGTTTTCATTTATATAAATGTTTAACTGCAAATATTGTACCTCAATTTTTGCACACTAAATTTGTATCAAATTGCTCATTTTCTTATCCAGTAATTTTTGTAATGTATAATTATATTTTCTTTCCCTGCATATGTGTCAAAACTCTGTCTGCAGAAAAGATACTTGAATCTCATTCCTCCATGAGTTCACTAGTTTTTGGGTCTGTTTTCTCTTCCATAATCTTCCCTTTTAAACTCCTCAGTGAAGTCCTCCTAGACAGCAGCAATCTAGCTCCTTTAAAGTTTTTATCAGAACTTCTATATTTCCAGGAAAAAATTTGGGAACTTGTAATTCTAGTGCAACGCATTTATGCTCAACATTTCTGACTAGCCCAGTATTAGCCATGCTAAAGAGTATTTCGTGTGGACAGACAAAGGGAGCAATTTAATATCATAAATCCCACAATTCCATTAAAAACACAGGTAAATGCCTAAAAATACCCAATCACAAAATTTTTTTAAAACTTTCTGGAAGTTTCTCAGAAATGCAGATGTTTTCTTTCTTTTCTTTTTTTTTTCATTTCATGTATGATACTTGCAGAAATCATGGCATTCATGGGAACAACATAGGAACATTCATAATTTTACCTATAAAGATTAAATTTTAAAAGTCATGCCTTCCCTAAGGCATGTGTGGTTAGCTGTGATGAGTTACCAAGGCCTAGTGTAACATTTAAACTCTGACCATTTCTGTCTAATTTTTGGCCAAAAGACAAAGCTGTATTTCCAAGCTGACCTTTGCTGTAGACACATTTCCATCCAGAACAAGCTGGTCCCTCTGGTTCACTCACCTCTCCTGCTGCATTTCAGACTTGGAGGATAAAATCAGGAATTGGGGCCTGGCAGGGTTATGTATGTACCTAAATCCTTCTTGGAACTGATGGGAAAAGTATCTTCTCCCCGTTTTTTGTGTGTGAATTGAGCCCTGATTAGGTTTCAAAGTCAAAATTCTCCATCAAGATATCACAAATACTCTTATTAGGATGGATGGAACTCACAGCATTTTTATGAGAAAAAACTGGACATCTAATCAGGTCAATTTTTGGAGCTGTATTTGTGTTCCACATGTAATTACCATCCACAGGCCAGGGAAGCTTGCCAGGGGCACTGCCGTAGCTTTTTACAGCAGGTTATGTACTTACATTTTATATATGAATCTCTAAAGATACTTCAGGGCAATTCAGGAGAGGCAAACTGCATTAGTTGCTGTGCCAGTGGATGTGCAGCTTCCATGGCTTCAAATAACATTTTCTCTTTATTGGGAAGTTTTAAAAGTCATGCATCCATTTTTACTCTTTGGCTACACTATTAAATAAACCAAAATCCAGCACACAGTGTTTGAGGGTGTGCATTAGCTCTGCTATCATTCATGCTCTTGGTTAACGAAATCCCCGAGGTCATTTGTCAGCGCTGTGAAGCTCCCACAGCGAGTGCAGCCAACCACGGCATCCAGTGTGCCGAGTGTTGGGAATACCTGCCTTCCTAGAAAGGCTTGGGGCAATGGATCAGCTCATTATAGGGTTAGATAAGCATTTTAAGGCTTTTTGCTATTTCCACGCCCAGTCCCGTGCGCTGGGCGCTGGAGGCACTTCCATACTGCCAGGAGCGAGCGGGGATTAGTTTAATTCTTTCCCGCTATGAATATTAGAAAATATACCAAAGCATATCCAAGTCTTACGATACTAACCGCACCTTCTTAACGTGGAATAACTGGGTTTTTAGAACGAAATAATTCCTCTGTGCTCTTCCACTCTCCACAGCTCCTGGTCCCCCCACTGGCAGAGCTATTGCCATTGAAGTTCTTCACCTCAGACCTCAGTTGCCCTTGATACCATGTTCTCTGTTAACCACCTCGTTGCCTCCAGAACATGGGACTCACAGGGGTGGCTGCTCTTGCTCTGAGGTGAGAGCAGAGGAGCCTTCCAGAGGGCAGCAGCACTGTGGGCCACGCTCTCCTTGACAGTTCACCCAGGGAAAGCCACTTTAGCTGCAAGGAGGGGGAGAAGTAGAGACACAGGCACATGGGGGCTGGAAGAACACAAGTTTTGTACTCAGTTGCCTGGGAAAGTGCAAGTGCAGGTTCCAGACAAGAATCATTGAATCATTAAGGTTGGAAAAGACCTCTAAGATCATTAAGTCCAACTGTTAACCTGACACTACCAGGTTCACCATGAAGCCATTTCCCTAAGCATCACATGCATGCATTCTTTGAATACTTATTTTGTGGCACAGCTACCAGAGAGGGAGATTTTTTACACCAGGGTGTACTGAACAATGTTATATATTCAGCAGCTCTTCAACCCATGGTTTAAGAAGACAACATCATTGAAACTAGAGATTTAGACTCAAATGAATGCTGTAAATTATGGAAGTATCCCCAGTGTGATAGGCCCAAAGGATTGCATTGAGAATGGGTTAAAATTTAGCCTGGATAATGACCTCCTACTGCTATTAATCTAGTATATGGCACTGGAATACAGCACATAAACTTACAGATTTTTCTTTTCTATAATCACAAGAGCAATAAAATGAGATATTCCCAAGTTTCCTGCGCTCATATAAAAAACCCCATAATTTTAAAAACAAAGACCTACATTTGAGTTCCACTTTTTCAGACAGGTTTCAAATCTTAGAAGTGTAAAATAAGGAAAAATTATCTCACAACAAAAAGAACAGCCTTTTGTTTCCTTTTTCACTTAGGTCCAAAAGCGTGCTGATGTTTCATTCATCTGCATCAAAATAAGTTTGGGTGGGAGGCTGGGTTTATTTGCTTTCTTTTCTCCTAGGAAAGCTGTCCTGGTTATTGAACTTATCTCTGTGGTAAAAAACTAAATTATAACTTCTTTGGTTCTGCTGTTTTCCCACAGATTGCACAGTTCTGCATTCCTAGGTTATCAAAATCTTCTTACGTGAAAGCCTTAAGTGGAAACGTGAAATTAAAGAAAAACCTTTCTATCATCCCTGTGTTATGAAGACCAATTTAATTATTGTTTAATCTGATAAGTAAGCAAATATGTATTGAATAACTAGTAATTAAATTGTCAAAAAATTATATATTGGACTTAACTAGTTTAGTTGTCTTCAATCTTCCAGTCTTCATTTCTCTACAAGAATATATCATATTCTTCATCCTTTGTCTTCTAAATATTAGCCATTCTGATGTTTGCCTGGTGCCACCCTATGTTCAGTATAGAGTTTTATTACAGAAGGATGAAACGGGGCTTGCAAATATAAAATCTCCCAGGTTGCCTTTGGGTAAGAATAATACTTAAATGCAAGTGTTATTATAATGAAACTGATGATTATATCACACACAAAAGGCAACGTGGAGGATGGTGCAGGAGTGCACTGCACCAGAGCTGTATTTTAGCTGCAATGGAAGTGAAAGGTTAACCCTTGTCTGGCTGGGTTCAGAGAAAGATTTGCCATAGGAAGCTGATGAACAGGCAGCTTCACTCCCGACACACTCATTCCTCTAGAAACACTAACAGTTGGACTAACTTCAAAGTTGTCTCTTTTAAGCCTTAAATATATGTTTATGCAAGCAGCCACCATTTCATGCACTAGGTGGGAAATGCTGCAAATGTTAGTTGAAAAAATAGCAAAAGCTCTCGCGGTTGCGCCAGCAACAGACACTTTTCAGCAGGCGTTTGATGGAGTTTTCACATCTCATTGTTGCTTTGAGGTTTCAGAAAAGTGATCAAAATATGTATATTACCTTACTTAAAAACAAAACAAAGAAAAAAATTAAAAAGGAAAGACTAAATACATTGAATATTTTACATTCAAAGCAAATTATGATTCATGATATTCCTCCCTTCATTTTGTTCATTTTCTGGCTTCTGAAAAGTAGGCATGCTGCTGCCTCAGTAGTATTTACAGCACATGGTAAAACTGATTTCTCTGTGATCAAAATCCTTCATTTTTTACCTGCCTGCTTGTTCTTGAGCACAATATTGCTCTCAGTTAGGCTGTATAATAAAACCACGTCTAATAACAGCAACTTCTTTTTTGTGTTCTTTACGTCACTGACATTTAGAGAATTATTTTACCACGGCATAATGGAGTCCATAGACCATTTTCAATAACAGTAGATGGTCACAATTTCCGTCTTAGCTAGTATTTCTAGTGCATTTTACGTTGGTTATACTTCAATTAGAAAATGATATCAATTGGAATAACAGACTGTGTACTGCTTTTTTCTGGGATAGAGCTAATTTTCTTCACAGAGCCCCACCAGTGAGGGGGCTAGAGGGCACAAGGATTTGGGAGTGGACACAGCTGGGACAGCTGACCCCAGTGACAGAAGGGGTATCCCAGACCGTACTGTGCCGTGCTCAGCTGGGGAAGAAGAAGGAAGAAGGGACATTCAGAGTGTTGGTTTGTCTCCCCAAGCCACTGTAAGGAGCTATGGGGCCCTGCTCCCCTGAGGATGGCTGAACACCTTCTTGCCCATGGGAAGTGGGGAATGAATTCCATATTTTGCTTTGTTCGTGTGCATGGCTTTTATTTTCCCTATTAAACTGTCTTCATCTCAATCCAGGGGTTTTCTCCCTTTTACTTTTTTGATTCTCTCCTCAATCCCACTGGTGAAACTGAGTTGCTGGCTGGAATTAAACCATGACACCATGAAAAAGTGATCATTTCTTGAAACACAGCACAAGTATTTTCTTCATCTGTAAAAGGGGCAAGATCAATAGTTAATTACCTGATGAGGAGCTGGGAGAGCTGCCTAAGGACACCGTGCAAAGGGTTACTGAACAGTCAAAGAGTGAGCAAATTCTGCTCTCATTTGTGTCAATGCCCCAGCACGAAGGCGTGACTTGTGCAGCCAAGCCTGTGAGACGCCTCCCCTGGGCAGTGGGAGCAGTGGTGAAGCAGTGGTGAAGCAGTGGTGAAGCAGTGACCCTTTGGTACGGCCTTGCACAGCTGGAGGAGAGGTGTGAAGCGTGAGGCCGGTGTGTGGTGTTAGCCCCCACTCCAGCCTGCACTGCAGCATCGGCGCGGATAGCGGTGCCTCGAGTTACCCAAGGCCTCTGTTGTAACTTCATTCTGCTGGCAGGACTTGCCTTTAAATGACTTTTTGGAATTTTTCCAGGTATGTCACAGTGTAACGCACATAAGAATTGGAAACAAAGCATTTATGGAGCTACATGGTTTATATACTGCTTTGTGTCCATAAACTAAATGAATTATTTCTTACGTGCTAAAAGTGTTCAGTGTGTCTTGGGTGCTGTATATGTGACAGAGCAAGACATTATTTGAAACAAAATAAAAAATATTTATATATATATAATATTTGTATATATTTTGAATTTCTTCTCTACCTTATTTGAAATTATGTTTTATATTTGCAGTTGAATCACTATGCTAAATCCTCCTTGGCACAAAAACTCATATCCTAAATTAAACAAGTCAGTTGGCTGCGTTATAGCGCATCACTGTATTGGAAAATCACAGCTGGTGATAACTGGCACATCATGGAAAAATACAGAGCATTTTACAGATATTTTAAGTTCTGAAGTGGGCAGTTGGGGAAAGACAGTAGAAAACCCTTGTCTAACAAAAAGGGCATATGCAGAAATTACTCCCTGCCAAGAAACTCTGGATAACTCAGGAATGCTGCCTGCAGGCAGTAGACTTTAAACCCCCACTAATAAAGCGGTCTGAAATATAGTCAGATCTGGAGGAATTTCTCACCTTGGCATGCAGTGATCATCTTCCTGCCCCCTATTCAACTAAAGTCACTGTGGAAACTTCAGGGCACTTCCAAGGCTGGCACACTCCACGAGCACTGGTGGGCAGCGATCGATGGTCTCAGTGTGTTTCATAAGAGATGGAAACTCTGTAAGATCAAGGCCTCAATAAATTGGTCATTTCTGGAGAAGACATCTTCATTCACAGTACACCTGACAGTCACTCTGCAGATCCACACAAGGACACCTTGCCACTGTAAATCCTGGTGTTCAGCCTCCTTCCCCAGCAAACTTAAGCTGTGAAGCCACCGGGACTTAAACTCATACCTCAATGAGTTTTTGGCTGAGTTTATTTCAAGAAGTTGGGGAAGGTTTTGAAGCACAAGTCTGATGAGGAGCACCTGAGGGAGCTAGGGCTGTTCAACCTGGAGAAAAAGAGGCTGAGGAGAGCTTACATGAAAAGAGGTTGTAGTAAGGTGGGGATTGATCTCTTCTCCAAGTAACAAGAGATACAAGAGGAAACCACCTCAGGTTGCGCCAGATGAGGTTTGGAACGGATATGAAGAAAAAATTCTTCACAACAAGCATGGTCAAGCATTGGAACAGGCTGCCCAGGGAGGTGTCACTGTCCCTGGATGTATTGAAGAGGTGTAGATGTGACACTTGGAGATGTGGTTTAGTGGTGGCCTTGGCAGTGCTGACTTAACGGTTATATTATTAAGGGTCTTTTCCAACCCATATGATTCTCAGTTCTTATTGAAATTTAGATATTTAGAAAATACACCTACCTCCATCTGAACTCATTTCCTGGGTTCCTTTTCCAGTCAACAGAACTGCAGCTGATTCATTCATTGGGCTCTAGGGTACCATTCATCTGTTGAAATGCAGACACCTACTTTAGGATGATGTGAGGTATGCTTTAAAACAGCAATGGCTAGAGTTTTTCACTTAGTATAAAAAAAGAACACTTAGCACCTTGATCACTTGCATGTGGCTATATCTTATTCCTCATACAAGCACCTGAATCCCATTCCAAAGCACAATACATTTCAAGTACTTCAGGGACATCCACAGATAGAAAAAACACTACTTTAAGCAACTTCATGCTTTAGGTCATAAGTCAACCACCTTAGAGGCAAGTAATGGCCTCCAAAGAAACAAAATCATTAACTGCCTCTGACAGAGCTCGTAACAGCTTTTTACAGACACCAGGATAAGGATACTGCTGGCTGTAAGCTTTTTAGATACAGTCATGTCCTGTCCTGTTGACTGAATGGAGCATTTTAATATGGAAAGCCTTTCCTTCATTGAAAAAGACCCTGAAAATAGAAAAATTTATGTGGACCATTCATTTTTGGAACAGTTAATCATAATTGATCCTTACACAATGAATAGTAAATAAGAGTTATTATTAATAATGAATAATAAGACTGAATTATAATGGTGTGTTTATTAGGCTATCAATAATTAACAGGGATTTGCCATTTATTGTAAATACCATTGCTGTTTCTGTTGCAGCTTTGGATGGCACAATTTATATGGTAATTTGATATGAAAAAGCACCAATTACAGCACAGCTACTACAATAGAGTAGAAGCAAATGATGACTTTATCAGTTTTGTTAACTTTTTCATTTTATTCATTGTCAGCACAGCCTGCAATGTAAATATGATGTAGAGAAAGGAAAAAAGAAGTTTTGTGCAAGTCTAATAACTTTGGCTAGTAATCTAACTTCCCCCAGGCAATCATATGGCAGAAATAAATACAATGGGACAGAAATAAAGGCAGGCAGGTCAGCATTAGGACAGAGTAGAAAATAGGGTATCAGGGTTTGTTAACTACAAATACCAGTGAAAGGAAGGAGAGCCAGAGTGACAGAGTGTAACAGCAGCCACGACAAGAGAGGGACAGAGCAGGGCAGGATCCCCCCTCCATATGATCTGGTCATTTAGGCAGTACCAGGGCTGGACATAACAAAACATACTAAAAGGATTAAGTATGATTTCAAAATAATGGACTTGGAAATATTTAAACATTCCAAAAGCTGGGAAATTTGCCATGTACATCAGTAATCTGTCTGGATGTTAACAGACCGCAGCTAATTTCAAAGGAAAAGAATTTCCAACATGTGTTCCAAACATAATAACTTGTGAATTAAGTGATAGATATGTGTTAGAGATAAAACAGTGGATTACATGTGATCTGGTTGAAAAAAAAGTTTGGATTTTTAATCATTTTATTACTTGAAGAGGATTGCCACTAAGCTATGCACAGCACTTAATAAAGCCTTTAAAATTTTACCAAAAAAAGCCCACCTTTAAAAACATTTGAAAACAATTCTACAATCCTGTCAGAATCTGCAACTTTGATTTTAATAATCAGTGTTTTCAGATCTGCCTTAGATGAACCTGGGTGGCACACAGATGGCAAGTCATTTACATGATAAAAAGGAGAACTGGCCCCTCTCTGGGTCTCTAGAGGGTGCCATGACCCAGTAGCAGAGGAAGGATGACCTTTACTGAATAATAATTGAGAACTATTACTAAGATAATTACAAAACCAATTGACTGCCAGAAGGCCTAGACCTTGGCTCTCCAATTTATATTGCAATTGCTGGTGATCTGCACAGAAAAGAAAGACACGCTCAGGGTTCACAAACACCATAACCTCAACATCTGCCTGCTATCTAAAGATAATGATCTGGTATTAATTAATTTGAACAGTGCAGTCACTGCAGAGGTAAACTGCATCACAAATCAGACACTTAACATAACCTGAAGTTATCATGTTTTCATCCAGCCTGTATTAACAGGCAGAATGCTCCCAGGTAAATTAAACTGTTGCAGGTCACAACATGGAAATGAATTAAGTTAATTCTCTTTAACAGGGAGCGTGATTGTGACTCTGCACTGGATTCTGTACCAGAAAACATGATGGAAGCTTTTTTAAAGGTGTTTTGCAAAATGCTCCTATCGTAACATTTTCTAATGCATACACATGCAACAGCTTTGTCAGTTCCTTTCTCCATAGGAAGGAGGAGACAGAAGTTACTGGCCTTTGAATGAGAACTTTCTTAATCTGTGATTTTTGTGTTTGTTAATGTTCAAAAGAGGAATTTCTGGGAACGAAACTATTAAAGGCCATATCTTGTGAGATACCACTAATTCCCTGTGGGTGAAATCTTGGACAGCACTAAAAATCTGTGAAAGATTCTACAGAGCTTCTCCCATGTCTTCTGCAGGCATATGAGGTATAAAAAAATACAGTCAGCACACCATATGTGTTGCTGATTGGATTTCCAAAATTATCCTTCCTTACATGTGAAGGATATTTTGGAAAAGCTTTCAAAAGCAAAAGGATTTAACAACTTAGTGCCAAGTTTCACACCTGGTAACTGATATTTAGGAATGTAGAACATCAGAAATACCTGGAACTCTAAAAAAATCATAGCTACCTTTCCTCCTTAAGAAGGAAACACCTGAAATTACTGTGACAAATACTTTGGATAAAATGTTCTTTCACCTAAAACCTGCTTCTTGATTTTTAACTCCACTGCTGAGTCCCATAGTTGGGATTCTTTGAGGAATCTCCAGTAAAAGGAGTGTTACAGGTAGTCATTCTTCAAGGGAGATAATTTAAGTCACAGCATGAAATTTATATAAAATTCAATTCACATTTGAGACCTGTAGTAAAAAAGAGCTGCCGACACTGACAGAATTCTTGTTCTGCATGACAGAAATGCTAATAGAGACAATTTCTTACACAAGAGGTACCTATATAATAGCATGTGGTGGAAAAAGGAGATAATGCATTCAGTTTACAGCAAGATGTATGAGCTAGGATTCAAATTAATGAAGAGTTTAAGAAATTAACTGCACTCTCAGGTGAACTATCTACCTCCAAATTCAAACATCTAAGACTACTGACACCTGAGGACACTTGTTCTGCCCTTCCGGTGTCCCACGAGCTGGCAGGTCAAACCCCTGCCTTTCAAGGGGAAGTGTTTTTGAGGGAAATAAAAGCACTGCTGGCATTTCTGTGGGAGTTCCCTCCCCTTCACATTGTCCTGGCTGTAACAAATTCTAGGTCAGGAAAAATGAGTGCGTGGAGTTAGGGCTGATATCAATATTGACCAGGAAAAGGTCCTTACAGACAGACAGGGGTTGGGGAAAGCCAATTGTCAAAGATCTATCCATATTCAAGAGTGGAGTAACCAAAGCATGGCATTCTCAAGACCTGTCATAATAGCTTAGACAGGAAAGTTTTATGCTGGTATAATCCATTTGTTTACAAAGACTATAGCCTCCAAGACAGCATAATTTTATTAAAAGTCTTTGACAATTTATTCCTGTGAGCACTCAACCATCACAGTAATTTATTATATTTTTCTCCCAACCTGGTATAAATAAAATCTAAAGAAATACTGCATATATGAATAGATGAATATATCTTCTTGGAGAAAGGACATCAGTGGCAATCAGAAATAGGACAAAGATAAATATCCAATGAAACAAAGTGAATCAACCCAAAAAGTGCTTGAAAGCGTGGAATCACATTCTGATAGGAAGAGCTGATGAAAGCAAATACAGCAAGGCATAAGAAGCAAGAACAAGTATTAGGTCAGAGCAGGTGCACATATTTTTGTATTAAATCAGCAGTGCAACAGTAGCTGACACTCCTCAGAAAATAATCCTCAAAGTTCCCTAACGGGGCACTTTGGAAGAGCTAATGTATGGCTTAAATCCCACAGCACCAGCGTTAACACTCTCACTGTCACACATGCCACTCAGAGCAATTTCCAACCCACTCAGAGAGAATATGGGAAATTTAAATCAATATATGCACAGTGTCCTTGGAATCGAGAAATTACCTTGCTCTAGGATTGGAGCTATTGCAAACGTCTGGTGGCACTTTCTACCCAGTGCTTTGTGGGGAATTCATCCACAGAGACTGATGCTGGAAACAATCCATTCTTTGTGGGTTTCACATTTGTGCAGTAATTCATCCTAGAAAGGTTTTGGTTTTTTAAATTTTCTGTCAATCACCCAATTCCCATCAATAATCCCTGTGATATAACATGTTTTCAAACAGTCCTCCCTCAAAAGATTTAAGCTGTAGGGTGGCCCTTATGCAGCGTTTGACTGTTGTAATTGTAGTAGAGATCAACAAAATTGGATGCTGTTCCGTCATCCTTGACCGGGCTCCTGGTGCTAATCAGGAGTTGGAAATTGCACATTCAGATGGATTTAGAGACATATAGTATGTGACAATTCAGCAGGCAGTAAAGAGCATTGTTTTGAATTCTTAAAGGTTAGTGATGCAAGCTACAGTGACTAAAGCTTTTTAAGCCCTGAAAGAAAACCAATTAGGTGTAGGAAACAAACACATTCCAGTAATGTAATCTATATTTTCATACATTTAAGGCCAGGAGAAGAGATTAGTTCATCTACACGAGTTTTTGTTTCAGATACTTATATTCCATCCAATTACCTCTGATATTGAGCCCTCCATTACTTGTGTTCAGCCAAAAAATAACTTTCAGGAAGTATATAGACTGTATCTGAAAGTCTCCAGAGATGACGTCTACCATTTTCTACTGCAATGTAGCCTGCCCCAAAGTTTAATTACCATCTCTGTGAAACAGAGAGAAAAAAGCAACAGCATGTGCCTTATTTCTAATTTCAAATTGCCTTGGTTTAGCTCCCAGCTACTGGTTCTTGCTATATGTTTCTTTGCTAGATTAAAGAACCCTGTAGTATTTCATGTTTTCTTCACAGAAAGGTGTTTATACAGGCTTAACTTTCTTTTTTTATAAGCTCAACAGAAATCTCCCACTGGAATGCATTTTCTCTGCCCTCCAAAACCTTCTTGTACCTCTACTTTGTACATATCCTTTTTTTTTTTTCTCTGCTGCACAGATAGCAGGAACATTCCCAATATTCTGCTGTTCATCTGTAACAGTTAGAGACTTTAATATCACCATGTTACTTTAAATTCTGTTTTTATCCATAATCTTGAAGGAATTTTTGCCATAATGAAAACTGAGCAAATTTTGCCATTGAAATCATGAGGGAAAAGAGATGAGGCATCAAATGCAAGCAAATGTACTGAAGGAAGCAAAAATAATAGGTCAGATTTAGAGCCCAGCAGGCCAATCTGCAGAGCGAGCTGTATAAGCAACCCACACGTTACAGTTTTTTTCCACAGTACTGGAAAAAAGCATTGCTTTCTTACATGAAAAGCATGCATGGATTTCCAACAAATCATATCTTGGAAAGATCTAGAAAGGGAGGAGGAGAAAGAAAACTCAGTTTAAGTTATTATGACAATGATAGAGCCTTGGTTTTGCATTTGCTTTTATGGTAATGAAGGTACCTTTCTAATACCCTGAAGGGATGACCAAATAAATACACTGTTCCCAACAGACTAACGCAGACTTTGAAGGTGGTCACAGCACCAACAATCAATTATCATTTGCTAAGACTGTTTAGAAACATGAACAGTTCAGCTTTTCCTCCTGCCAATCCCATAAATGGCTAAAATACCAAATTACTGGGAGGGAAGGTGGAGAATTCATAGAAGCAGAACAAATTCTGAAGCTTATGAAATCACAGCTAAAATTTAATGGAATACAGTCCATTAAGTAGACATCATAGGAACACAATAAACAATGCAGGTTACAAATCTTATTAGCTATGAATACGCTCACACATTTGTTGAGGTGACCTTGGTTCGTATGACACAAACTGGACACCAGATGGACAGCCACCTGAGGGAATTATTTTTTCTGCCAAAGTACCAATATTCAAGTTAATTTTCATACTTACATTCTTTTGTTCTCTTTCCTGTGAATTTGTACTCGCATAAGTTTTCTGTTATTCTTCATAATCACTTTTCTCCTAGAGCATCCTTGTGCTTATTGGTTTGTTTTATCAGTCTGTATCTGTGCAGTGATCTGTGTCACTATGATTTCCACGGATTTATTATTCTTACAAGAATCAGCTTTAATTCTGCAACTGTCATGCTTCATTTCTGTTAGAAACCTTAAATATCTGTATATAGTTCTTATGGATTATGAGTCACAGTCCACAATTATAATTCTGAGTTTATAAAAAATGAAGTGATGTGTGACATACAAACGTGGCACATCAAATATTTTTAAAAGAACCTTAGTTTACTTTTCTAACCTATAACTGCACTTGCAGCTAAGCACAGCTGCCAGTCAAAGACTTACATGCTTGGTTTTATCCCTCACATGGCCAATAATATAATTAAGTGAAAGAAAACTAGTATCTCCTTAAATCTAACTCAGATTAAACAAAAAAAGAACCAGGGATCACTTCAGGCTGTATTCAGAACACCATCAAAGTTCAAACATCATGACAACACAGTCAGTCTGCTGAAAGGTGCTTTATTTGGTGAAAATAATGCTCTGCACATCCAAATGCACAGAGTCTACCTGAGTGCAGCCCAAGTATCTTTTATAAGCTGTGTAAAGGCGAGGAAAAGAATGTTTTTAGAATAGCCCAGATATGGTATGAAATATGCTTTTCATTTAAGATAATAAAATAATGTTCACAGAAAAACTGTGATAAAGGATGGCTAAAAAGGCAACAGAAGCTGTAGTCACACCAAACAATGTGCAAATTTGGTTTGTTCATTTGTTCAGGTGTACAGTAAGAGAAAAGCTCATCACCATGCCAACCCTGGGGCAACTGCCTCATTCTTCTCAAGGTGCTCTGAAAACCTGTTACTAGGAAGGAACTGTGACTCACTTTTTCACTGGAATTTTTATGTCTTTACTGTATAAAAATACTGATTTCAGTGATTATACTTATAACAATCTGAGCTTTTTGAAATCAATATTTTCTTATAATATCCAAAGACAGCTTTCCCCAGCAGGCATATTTAATTTTACCAAATCCCACATCAGCTGAAGCTCATTTCTGTCCACATACAAAGCCCAACAAAGACAAATTTCTTATTTTGTGTTCTGATTTGTGTATTGAGACCATAGCTCTCTTTTGGCAAAAGAAGCAGAAACAGAAGTCTCTTTTTTTTTTTTTCATTAAATTGACCCCAAAACTTCCTAAGCACTGTGACAGCCAGTCAATAAAACCTGAACTAAGCAGTTAATTTGTATTAAGTACCGAGAAAAAAGCGTGTATATCAAAAGTCACCAATATAAAGCATCTGCAAGCTCCTATGCTTTAGTTACTTGCACATTTGCAGAGATGAACCTCTGCACTTGCTCAGGGACGAGCTCTCCCACATGCACTCATGTTTCTGGGGGAAAAAAAAAATCCACACTCACATAGTGCCGGACCTAACACGGCTGAGTAACCTGCACACAGCAGCTGGAGGGCCATGACTGAACTAGGAAACTGGAGAAACCACCGAAAATTAATGTTCGTCTTGAGGCAAGAGCTGAGGCAAATACAACCTTGTGTCGTTGCGCATCCCAGATATTGTAGAAACAAAAGGAATCACCCACCCCTGCCTCACAGTGCAATGGTTTCCCATCTCTGTCTGCTTTGCCTGCCTTCTGCACCACGGCACAGTCCTGAGCTAAGGCTGGCCATGCAGGAGCTGCCTTTCCCCCACGAGGATCCTGGTTTAAAACCTATGCAGATAGTCTTGGCTCAGTTCATGACGAAAACAGAAGTCTACAAGGTGCAATACAACTACAGAAAGCAAAAATTAGATGTTTTTATTTGCGTTTCCAATTGTCTGTGTTGGATCAGTCTGCAGTACTGGTTACCACTTGGTTTCGGTGAGAAAGCAGCTGGAAGGTAGTTAATGTTGGCTTTTTTTACAGTAACTTCTCATTTCACAGTTTCTGAGCATGAAATCAAGCCATTCCACAAAATAAAATATCTGATGATAAACCCCATTTAAAACAGCCTTCTGTCTTATACAAGCAACAGTTGAAGTTAATTAAAATACAGCACTCAACTTTTGACAGAACAAGTTGGTGGCCTCTCAAATTTTGGTTGTAGCTCACACAAGGAGTAGATTCCAGAGACTGGCTCTGCTGCTTGGATGCAGCAGTCAGTCCCTCACACCAACATGAGGTATAAAGCACCAGGCTTGATGCTCTTATAATGGGATTTAACATGAAAGGAAAGCTCTCAAGTACCTCTGGTTGCTATGAAACCATTGACATTTTCTGTTGGAAAGTAATTTGTCCTTAGTATAGCACTGAATTAGAAAGCAAGTAAATGGTATGTGTGCAATACTGAGGACACTAATTACTTTTGAATGGAAGATTACACTACCTGAGCAGACCAAAAAGCTTAACATTGCATCTCTCCTGCAGTCTGACAGCAACAGTGACTCTGAGAGGGCCACTCTGGGGCAGGAGCTCTCTGTGCTTGCATCCACACCATTTTCCACCAAATGAGAGTCTGGCCCAGAGATGCTATTAAGAACCGCCATGTAAATTATGCAGTAGTGAAACAAAATTTGCAATAAATTCCCAAGTACCCAGCTAGGTGAGATTGTGAGATTTCTCAGAAATAAAATCAGGGGACCACTAAGGTTGGAAAAAAACTTTTAAGATCACCAAGTCGAACCATTCACCCAGGACTGCCAGCTCCACCACCAAGCCGTGTCCCCAGCAGGAAAGGAGCAGGCTGACAGCTAAACAAGGGCAGGAAGCTGAGCAGAATCTTTGGCTCAGACAGCTCTGCTTCTGGGGACAAGCTAAGGAAACCTCATTCCAAGATCACCCCAAAGTTAACGCCATCAGCACAAAAATGGCCTTCAAAGAGAATCTTGAACATCCAGCATAAGTACAACCACTCCCCTAACAAAAGCATTTTATTTGCACGTTCTTCTATAATAAGCTAATAATATCCATTACAATCTACAGCTCAGGTCACAGGCCTGAGTGTGAGAATGAGCTTTTCCCCAATTAGGTATTGGCTCCTTGGGTCTTAGAGCAAAATCAAGTTATAAAATTAATCAGGATAAACAAATAGATACCTAGACTTCCTGTGAGCAACAGGGCAGCAAGATGTGTTTAGACATTAACAACTACACAGTTGAAGAATATTATTCGGTCATAAATATAACAGGACAGCCTGATTTTGAAAGTTTTCTTGGGTTTATATGAATAATAATATAGTACATTCTTTTGTATTTCTTTCCTTTGTGCATTGAATTTGGTGTGTATTACCTCCACATGAATAATGCAATATAGCAAAATTGATGGCACAGTTCTTTTGTTAAAGCAGTTATGAAATGAGAAAACAAAATCTACAAGGAAAAGTTATGAAAAAAACAACATTTCTCTAAGAATAAAAAGATGAAGTTGCCTGACCATTTACATTTGTCTCCTGTGTCATGAATATTAGATCAGATTCTCTTTATTAATCCATTGATAGTTCCGTAAGGCAACTCATTTTTGATAAACTCTGTCAGGGCTGCTGTAAATAAAAAAAAGATTTATGAATTAATTTTCATACGTAAACGACAACATCTTTTGATACATTTGAAATATCTGCCTCGCAGTTAAAATAGAGATATATGTGCTTGCATACATATGTATTAATTTAACATTCAGATCAGCTTGTTCTTTTAGAACACAGCTTAATGTCAACTGTGTTTTTCTGGGGGAAAGAACGGTAAACTAGAAAGATAATTGACATTGAAGGCATACTAAAAATGAAAGAAATGGACAATATGTGATCTGAGAAGTGTGCTGGGCTAAAGGTGTAGTGGATTTTATTTCAAAAGCATTTTTGTTTCAAAGTACCAGTGGATTGTACATATGCCAGTATGCTGTAAAAACACAGATATCTACAGCTCATTACTGTTAATACTTGAATTGTCTTTACAGCTACAAGTCCCAGTCATGAACCTATTAGGCTAAAAATAGCACAAAAAGCATAAGCTGTAAATCAGTCTGCAATTGAAGTGTATGTGGGTAATTCACCACAGCCCTGAATATCTGCCTAAAGCCAAAAGTACATCTAAGCTCCATGTTTTCTCTCAGCAGTGAGTCACGGAGCTGGTTCAACCTCTCCATTCCCCTTCCTTTGCCAGTGAGACAGGGACAGTGACGGGCCTGCCAGGACTGTCACTGCCAGCATATGCTGAAAAGACAATGAGCTGAAATCAAATTTTTCTTCATTTCCCATGTACCACAGCAGTGACCTGTGTAGCAGCGTATCCATGCTGACACTCCAGAACTGCAGCACCTCCCTCTTGCTCTGCATCTTTTAGGCAGTTCACAAAGGAAACTCAGAATCATTCTTTTGATTTCACAGATGGGAAAACCAAGGTACAAAATCATGTAGTGGCATGTTCCAGAAGGAGAGACGTCTAGTCTTTTTCATAGACCAGTAGTTAAAATAACACAAGATTGCTTAGCCTCTTGACATGAGCATTTTTAGTTTCTACAGGTGAAAGACAGAACTAACCAGCTCATTGCCAGACAGAAAATGAGGCAGGAATGATGCCCATGAGGTTCAGTTCTGGATCACCTTCTTGCAATCCCTGTACCTGTGTGATACAGGTACGACCCTGTACCTGTGTGGTACTTTGTTGTGTGCTCTGTTTATGGTGTGCTATGTGTGAGCTCCCTGGAGCAGAAGCTGTAAATTGTGATACCATCCACAGGAACTAGTGATTAATTCATAAGAATCATAGACTAAAAAATAGGCAATATTCTGTGATAAGAAATAAAACAGATGGATCTTCATAATCTGTTCTGCGCTTCATCCCCATTGGTTGGGGCCTAAATAACTTCCAAAATCACAGGAAGCAATTTAGCCATCCTCTCTGGTCCGTAGTGTTTCCTCACATTCTTTACACCAGGACACACTTTCTGCTGTGAAGTATTCTCTTCTGACTTAGTTTTAACATGCCTGTAACCTGTGGCTTGGTGTAGAGGGATCAGGTTGAAGGCCAGAAAGGTAATGGGATTTGTAATTCTTAAAGGACCTTGTTCCATTGTATAAAATTGCTTCCCAGTGCTCCTGCTCAGCCGCCTGCAGTCATGTACTAGAAAGCCTGGTAATACCTAAGAGTGGTGTAAACCAGCTTGATCTGCACTAAATCTGGGGTTACACTTGATGTAGTAACTACATTTTAAATAACAGCGTAGCACCCCTGTTATGTTCTACTGATATCAACTTGACTGCATCCTGAAGCCAGACTAGAAATCTATCAGTAAAGGCATTTGTCATGCATTTACAAAATACACACACCAATCTTATTTGGATTACATGAATCCTTTTAAGGTTTTACAAAATTGTGGCATGTGTAGGCAAATGTATTGACTATCCATGTCTAGGAGCCTAAAAAATAAATAAGGAAAAAGATAAGTACAGAGAAGGATTTTGTACACCCAAGTTAATGCAGCACGTCAGGGAGCTGATCTGTTCTCCACTATCCCACAGAGTGAACCATACATTATTTCTTAGTGCTAACACAGACAAGTATATCATTATGACTTTTCATTATAGTCTCAGAGAGACTTTGCCAATTGTGCATCACATTCTTTTGCTCTGAAATATATTAGGTTAAATTCCTTTAGTTGTAAAGCATGCTTATTGACATTATATATCTCCTGTTTATTTACCTCATTATTCATTTTCTTACGTTCCTATTCTCAAGTTAGTCTGACATATTAATAACTTTACTATAAAATTGTTCAAGCCCATTGTACAAACCATTCATGTCAAGACCTGCTTTCGCAGCTGGTTGCAAAAACTGAGTAAGAAACTCTTAGTTCAAATCAAAATACTCCATAATGAAAATGACATACAAAGCTAGTATAGTATATGTTAGCTTAATTGCTAGGCCAAGATGGTGCAGCTTGCAAAGTCCTAACCTCTTCAAAAAGACGTTAATAAGGAAAACAACAATACATACAATAAGTAATAAAATACAAATCGATAAAGAAGTTACTCTGTGTTAACAGAAAAAAAAAGCTAGTGGATTATAAGGAAAAAACCTAGGAATAAATAGGAAAGCTATAAACAATTAAAATAATTTGAATAAATCTTATTTCCTTATTTTCATAATATTGAAATGTTTCTGTTAGCAGCCGACTGAGAAACCAGGCACATATTCTGTTGATGTCAATGAAACTATCTGGGCTAAGTTCTGGTTGAGTCCACCTCAGAATGTGGCCCACCATCAACTTCAGCAGGGCTCCAACAACATATTTCCCAGGTGATTAAATTCAACATGTGCAATATCCTTAGGACATTGTGTTACCTGCAAGCAGTGTCTGAGAGATGGAGGAGGTAAAAGCTCCAATGAGAGCTGAGCAGGGCAGGCTTTCACTACACCTCACTTCAGAATGTGGTTTAATTCTGTGTTTCACTACAGTGTTAAGGAATGCACAGAAAAGCACAATGGTGACTTACAAAATGCATCTGTCCTCTGTTCATAACATTATTTCTTTTGCTGCTGAAGGAGCTCTAAAAGGAGCACAGAGATAGAAGAGGCTGGGAGAGTTAGAACACTTCTATTAACCTATTAACTCACAGCCCTGAGGGCTTGTTCATCATGGTGCCTATCAAAGTGTCAGTCTTTTCTATTACCTTTTCCTTCAGAAGATGCCTGTCTATCATTGTCATGCTCTTCCAGCAGGACTATCCATCATTTTGGGTGAAGCCAAATCATTCATTTTCATGGCTCTCGTTGTTAGCGAGCTGGGATGGAAAAAAAGTGTTTTATTCAACAAAAGATAAATGATGGAATTTCCCTCTTAATCATTTTCCTTTATTACTTAATCCAAAGGTTGGGAGGAGGCTCTGCAGTTTATTATACCAGCAGTCACAGGCACCATTACATTTCAGGGTGTAGCAATATGTCCTGCTTTTCAGCAGCTTATAAAACTAGCCATAAACATTAACTCCAGGCAAGAGTTTGTCAGACTCCTCTTGATTCAGAGCACTAGTTGACTCCTGTGGTTAGCACTGTGATATCCCTTCCAGGGGTTTTTTGAGTTAGGCTGAGATAACTGCAAATCAGAATGGGTTCTTGTGATGAACTGCAGCCTTGTGCTGCTGGACTCAGCTAGGGATTTCACAAATGCCAGTTCTGCCTGATTGTTAGGCTCAGAGCACCCTGATCTAGATTATTACGGTTTCCATTATGTCTTGTAACCAACAACTCTACTTATCAACAAAATTTTCAAAATTAAACGTTTAAAGCAAAATAATCATGTTATTAACTCTCATCAGCCTCAGCCATAAAATAAGATGAATAGAATACTAGGTTAACCTTCAAGAAGTTTAGACATAACTTTTTTTGACTGTTCACTGTTCTAACACACTTTTCATTATCCATATAGCTACTAAAGTTACCAGAAGAATCTTTGTAATGAAATATATAAATATTTCAGAAAATGCATTAAATAAGGCAAAAAGCCCAAATTGCACTCTATTCCATGTTAATGTCCTGTAAAAATCAGTCTCAATTCTTGATAATGTACAAATTAAGCAGTTTGCATAATGCAAAAATTACAAAGTTTGCCTTTTCTGCCTCTGTGCTTTTGGCTTACTCCAAGTTGAATAAATCCTCATCAGTTCTCTGTTATTTTATGTTAATCTTCACGTTGATTCTCCAGTCACAGGAAACTAAGCTCCTATGGCCACTAGTCTTTCACAGATGAGCAATAAGAGTTTACATATTTTCTTCCCCACCTCTACCTTGCCTGCCTATAATTATTCTAAATATTTTAGAAGCTCTAAATTTAAATCAGCTCTGCCATTTTAGATTTGGTAAAAACTGGCTGCACATTCGGAATTTATTAGCCATAGGTATGCAAGCAGATTAAAATTAGCCATGGGTTAAATACTTGAAGTGGTGTGATAATTGTAGTTGCTGAAATTATGGGAAAAAGAAAGTATTATATCCAGGAAGAAAATATCAGAGAAGTGTGACACAGTAAGGATAAACATCCTAACACAGCCGTGTGAATGCCTGGCAGCAGTACACTCTAGTCCTGGTGAAATTCCTTCTTCTACCATGTTCTGATTGAAAGAATAATGAAGCAAGTGGGGAATTGTTCTTTTGATTTCACTGGGATTTGGATTAGGCCATTGGGAAGGGAAAGAGACACTGGATAAGTCTGCCTGGTGTCTGATGTAAACTCTCCTCACGCTCCCATCCAGCTGGGCACAAGTGATCTCCAGAGACAAGCCACGTTAGCAGGGCACACAGCCTGAGCTCACAAGGCCTGCGGAAGGGCAGAGTATATTATCTTGAGCTCAGAACTACAGCCACAAGGCTCCTGGCCAGCTTGGCACTTCAACCAAACATCACATCTGCCTGGTGAAGTGCTCCAACATCTGCTTGTAAAATCCCATGTAAATAAACCTTTTTCTGGGCAGTTACAATCATGGAATATCCTTTACAATCTTAAGTGTGACTGCACTACAAAAGCCCCTAATATTTGTACAGAACTGCAGCCCAAGAAGTAATTACTTGGCTAATTCTTGATAGTCTGGAGATGATGTCTTATTACTCTGCAATGTCAATTGCTCAAGTACTACTAAAGACAACACTTCAAAAATATTGAGTGTCTTCTCCTAATCACACTCTCAAGAGCTGAATTTGTCAGTGATGTCCATAAGAGGATTCAGGATAATTGTGCTAACCTAATAAAACCATGTGTCAAATCGCACAGAACCCTTGAAAATCAACTCGTGATTTAAAATGCAAAATTAGGATTTTTGGATTGAAACTTTTACTTTTTACCTTCTCAGCCTCTCTTCTCTGCCCAAGAATGTGTATATTCAATAAGACAGATGTTCATTCTATATTTGATCGAAAGATCTGTCAAGGTTCTTATTTTCAGGGTGCTGATCATATCTGCAGTGGTCTCAGTGTCCTGGTCCCCTCACATTTCTCTCAATGGATGGTGAAGAGGTTCTGTTTTCTTCAGATATCTACTGGTACCTGAAGGGATCCATCCTATGCTTTTGAACCCAATGAATACCATAAATGTCCTGCACTACCACATAGTTTCCAGAAGGAAGATCACTACATCCTCCCTTTTCTATTTTTTTTTTTTAATAGATTCTGAGAACTGAGAATTTGGAATGCTTCCTTTGAAGCACTCAAAATTTCTTATGCTTTCCTTACTTTTGTCTCAGCAATAGGTCTCAGTACATAGATCTCAGTAATACCTACGTAGTAAAAAATTCACCAAAATTATTATCTGGTTTTAATATTGCAATTAAAGGACAATAAAGCAAAACTATACAGAAGTTAGGGTAGATACACCTCCATTGACTTACCAGGTGAACCATACCTAGACAAGAAAGTGAAGATTCACCTAAATACTCCAAAATCATTGCTAATCCTGTCTAAAAAAACATAATTCTCAGCTCCAGCTTTGGGTTGACAATCCTAGACTCAGAGTTCTAGCACAAGGCACTAGGATCTGGTCTGCTCTTAGTTAATATAGTAACAACATTCATAAGAGTAGTAATTTGCACTCACTGAAATGCAAAAAAAGCCCAAACAGTGTGGGATAAATGCTGGGTGAAGTGTTGGTATCTCTACCCATCCTGGCCCACGTGCAGTCAGTTCCAGTGTCTGTGCACAGGATTTTCCCACAGTTCTGTTTCCAGGCTCTGCACACTCAGAGGCAGCTCAGATCCACCCACCCTACACACGCCACACAACAAAAGCCATTTTGCTCTTGACCTTTAGCCTTACATTAAAAAAAGAGATACAGCAGGTCTTCTATGAACCTCATTTTCTGGCCAATGAAGTAATAGATATTGGACTGTGACCAGGATAAGTGTCAGAAAATTCCTCTTAAAACTTTCCTTAAGTTCTGTTCAGTTCTCTTGAAAATGGAGGGAAGAAATCTCAAGGAAAGCTGCTGTGAGTCGGACTTATATGTTAGGGCTCACATTTGGAGGACACCAAGCCTACCTTGCAGTGCTGTGATCCTACAGCACCTTGAGAAAATCAACTGCTCATCAAAAAGGAATTCCCATCTGCAGCCACAGCAAAACAGGAAAGTGTTACACTTGGATTTACCAGACACGTCCCACACATACGAAGATCACAGATGGTGCAGTTTCAATCAAATATAGGTGTTCTGGGTATTTGCTGCTACAGAGTAAATAAAACTCATATTAAAGTAGACTAAAAAAGCTGACAGGAAAAGTATTAAACTTGAGCAAACCCAGGACTGATGATACAAATGGATGTGGACTCTGATTTCCTGGATTAATTCAATGCTCCCTATAACCCAGGGGAAAAAAAGATACAATTCACGAATAGCTTCAAAAGGCACCATTTCTATAAAGAAAACTCATGGGGTTTTAACAGCAGTTCATAAAAACAAGGGACTGTAGTTATTCACTCATCTTTTGAAACCAGTGGTTAGAATGAGAGCAGGGATGGATACGGCCAGAAGAGTCTAATTTTAAAAATACTCAAAAGAAATCAAGATTTATTTCCCGTAAGTAGAAGACATGCTTTTTCCTCTGTGATATCTCTTATTGTAAACGACAATTCAGTCACGTTCATGAACAACAGGCAGCTGAACTAGCAAACTTTAATTATGAGTACAAAGTCAGTAGTTCACTGTCAGAAATTTAATTACAATTAGAGACGCAGAACATCAGTGGAACATGATTCCTCTTTGCTTTTCTAAACAGATATAATTGAGGAATCAGAGCCTGCATATTACAAATATGCCTAAAACTGAGTTTGTCCCTGATCAAATCACAGGGAGACTTGATCCCCTCTCTCACCACCATCTTACCCCATCTCTGAAAAGGCTTAGAGTGAAAAAATGGAAATCAGAGTAAACACTGCTCTGAGCCATAAAAGCATTCCCTCACACCCTGCCTTAGGTGACACAGGGACACATATATGCCCCTTTTTCAGTTCTGACAAAACATAACAGCCTCTGTAGAAACGGCTGTCCTCATGGATGGGCCTCTGAGAGGGAGGAGGGAGCGTCTTCTCCTTCCTTTAATTTTTCAGTGGAGAAGCAGCAATCAGGATACATCATCAATACAAGTAAATTCCTAGTGTTTATGTAAATGAGAGTAAGAACTATTGAACAGGCTGTGAAGAGTTTATAAAAGCACAGGCAGAACAATTAAATGCCTGATCTGGCATGCAGGGTGTGGTATCTGTACACACTTACCAGCACACGCCTGAGCAGACACGCTCCCACCTTTGACAACTTACCCATCACTGAGCAGTGCCAACATTTGACCCACTCAGACTGATAATGGGGGCTGGAAAAATATGCCCCAGGGAGTCACCTTCTGAGTAGACTGTGAAAAATCTCTGTAAAAATTAAGGGAATGGGAGGGATCTCTGCACGAACTGTGTTCCTTCAGCTTCTCCAAAGCAAATTAGAGCTCTTGCTCCCTGCCTGCAAGGGAGTTTTGCTCTTCTGTTTCAAAGTTCCTTTGAGTTAGCCTCAATAGTGTAGTTCTTTGAAGAAGGCTCTAAAACATTGCCTTTTATAAGAAGTGAAAATATAAAGCTGTATATTAAATTATTTTCAACAAGAATCTCAGCGTAGCTTTTTTTTTTTTCTTCTCACCATTATATTCTACTTTCTTGTTAATAGATTCTGGTTTTATTCCTTTACTCTAAACTATTTTATTTCTATAGTGTTGCTATATAGTAATCCTAGTTATATTTTACTGTCATACATTTTTATTGCATCGTATAACACACTACAAAATCATTTTATGCAACACTTGGGTGTATCTACATATAATACTTAGATTAGGTTTTCCTTCTCATTGTGTATTCTGCCTCCAGCACTGTGCAAGGCACAGGGATTGTCAATGGGAGGATTTCCAGGGACTTGACTGAGAGCTGGAGAATGCCTGTAACTGCTGAATATGAGCTCTGCTTTGGTATTTTGCCCAAATGTAAAGAATTTAATTTAAAAAAACCCACAAAAAACTAAACAGCTAAAAAATTCCCTCTACTCTTCAAGCAAGGTGTAACGTTTTCTTTTTTAAAAATATAGATTTACTTTCTCCGTTGCTGATGTACTGATGGCAAGGGAGGATTAAAAAAAATAAACTCCTTTCCTCCCACCATCCTCCCACTCTTTTTATAAACAGGTAGAAACAACTGTCATTTCTCTGTCATTTTTCAAGTAGCAAAGGATAACATCCTAGAGCAGCAAATTCTGGGAACCATTTAGTTTGTTCCAGTTGTAGCAGCCCTTGTTTTCAATTGTGGAGACCTCCAGTTTAATAAACCTTGACAAACAACAAGGCCTGGTCTTTCTGATCACTGTATAATACATATATATAGATAAATCTGTGTATCTGAATGGATACGCTGATGGGTGGGTCCCTGCACTGATGTATTTACATGCACATCTATTTATACGTTTTTATCTTAGTCTCATACAAATTTAAACCTTTTCCATTGTACTATGACGTTTTTTCATTTGTTAAAAAAAGCAGTAAAAACACAGTTGCCAAAAAAGTTTACAGTAAAAGGAAGAGATGCAATAACTACACCAATCACCTAAGTTGGGACCAGCTTTGTAGCAAATAAAAAAGTGGACTTTTTCAGACTTCTGCACTACTATAACTATGACGTACAACTAAGAACATTTTCTAGCTGTCAGATTCCAACCTGTTATTTGCTACTGTGGAGAATTTTTCTGTCAGCGTCCCTGTCTGTTTTTCAGGGGGTTACTAAAGGAAGGTAGAATGGGAGGTAAGACAGATCCTTACCTTTGCAACATAAGTTATTTTTCATAATTCTAAAAATAAAAATTCACCCTAGGGTAGACACTTAACTCTCTCCCTCTCAACTGCAGTTGAAAGTTATACAGCAATATCCTAATACTGTAAAGTCACCATAAAAACCAAATTCATGGACTTGAGATGCAAAGACTCACAAAAATCCTAATACGTGCACTTTTTTGGTAGTGACAAGCCAGCTGTGACTGCAGTGACAAAAGCAAGTACAGTAGGTGGAGAAGAAGGGTAGATCTGCTTCCTGTGAGCAGAAAGATTGGGTCACGGTTAGGGACATGAGCCAGAAGAAAGACATAGCTGCAATCTAACCTCAGAGCTTCATGTCATACAGTACACAGGGCATGTATTTGTATGGAAGAATTGTATAGGAGCTAGGACTGACGTGGGAAGAAATGCACAAACTCTAGATTTGACGACTCTCAAGGGCATGGCAGGAGGGAGGGGATCAGTAACAGATGGTGGGAGCAGCATCCCGGTGTGTTAGAGCTGAAATAGAGCTACTGTGCACTGGTAGAAAAGAGAAAAAAAATGTGTGTTTAATGGTCTTTGCCTTTTCTTTATCTTCCAATCAGCGCCTACACCTCACACAAACTGTTCACAGCAGCACATCCTTCTGAGCAGCTCACCAGGTAAAAAACTAAACAACCACCCAATATTAATGGAGAAGTAACACTTATGACAAAACCCTCATGCCACAAACACACAGCAATGCAGAGCCAGTGCACAGGAACCACTTTACGCTGGGAGGGACAAGAAGCAGCTCCACTAACAGAGCAGGGCCCTGGGCGTCCTCAGCTTTTTGCTTCTTGAAACAGGGACCTTTATAACCACAAAAGAGATCCCTTCCTGCCTTGCAATCACGCAGGGCCAGATGAGGATAAATCACTCATATCCATTAGTCCTCTCCTACTTCAAGGACTGCTGGAGGAAACAAGGACACCATGTTGAAAGCAGGATACTGGAGTGGGCCCTGTGAATCCACTGTGATTTACCCTGCAAACTAAACAAAAACACTGCTACGGGGAAAAATAAAGATTTAAAAATCAAAACCTTAGGCCTTGAGCAAACCTTACAGACAGAAAGCAGACAACTTGATTTTAGATAATAGCGCACCCCCCACCCCCCTCCCTCCTTCATTAACCTTTATTCTTTTTTTATTAGCAGTATTGGCACTGTGGTGCTGAACTGAGCCCAGCAGGCTGCCCAGGCAATGACATTTCAGAGATTGGCAGAGCAGCACAGTCCATGTCAATTTAACACCATCTTGAGTTTTTGTACTTCACAGCAGGAGAAAAGCTGGCCTGGTCCTTTGGTACCTTTGAGAGGGAGATGAACACAAAAGGTAGTGGGGGGGTGGGAGGGTGACAAGGAGACAGGGAATGTAATTAGAAAGAGAAAACAGACTAGAAAATATACCCCTGACATTTTGATAATCTGGAAAGCAGACATCACATCTCAGGCAAAACATTAGATTATATATCTTTTCCTTCTAAACTGTCTCCGTGTGGAGACTATAGGAAAATAAGTTGAAGGTTTTCGACTGCTACATCTTCCTCTTTTATTGAGCATTAGCAAAGTCTATGATAGGTTACTTTAGACACAGATAGGCACAGGACAGGAAAGCACCACAAGACTTCTTTGAGTGCATCCCTTCACCCCAAGACTAAAATGATCAATAAATGCCATTTTTTACTAGTCTGTCAATATAATGGTTGGTTCACGCTGATGAACCGACCATGAAAAATACTCAACTGCCCTTAAAGTCCATCTGTCAGGCTACCAAGGTATCCGTATTCAACTGGAGACAACTCTTCTGTCAAAAGTCTGCATGGAAATTTAAAAAATAATCTCTTGTTTGGGGTTTTGACTGTTCTGACAGAAATAATGATACAGTAATAAATATTATAATTGTAATAATATTACAGTGATAATATTATAATTAATATA